>VDFB02326827.1:0-34607 GCA_007258455.2 Sequoia sempervirens | reverse complement strand
ATATTTTGATCTCCCCTTGCTGTCTAAAAAATTATATCAAAATTTGAAGATGTACAACCGCTACTCAAGTCAAAAAAATTATCTTGTACTTATCTTTCATTTCCGTAAGAAATTTCCAAGTTTCACCGGAATCCCAATGATTAAGATCAAGCTTGTTCTCGATGTCCTGGTTGATAATTTGATGAGAGATTCTGGAATTGTGATTGCCTCTTCTAATTTCTCTCCTTTCCTCACAACCTCAATTAACTGCTCCAGTCTGCATTTGGTTAAATCCTTCACCTTCCAAAAGGTGTCCACAAGGTTGTTTTTGGTGAAATGAAAATTTGCATGCTTAGGCTGCAACTCTTGAATCCTTTTCTTGACTACACCATCTGATCCTGAAACATGTTATAATCTTGACCAATCTTGTTCAACTCAGTTTCAATCTGCTCCAACTTATCTTTGTATCTCCCAACTGCATGAGGCCAACAAAGACAATAGTTGTAGATGTATTTGTTGTATTTATGAATTGCCTCAACACATTCATTTTCCTTTTTAGTTTGGTAAGAGATATCCTGAATTGCTCCTTCAGATGTAGAATTATTTCTCCCTCTTTCCTGTCCTGGGACTCAGAGACCATGGATTCCTTAATGCATTCAATCATCTCTTCAGGAAAAAAATTCTGCAAACTCTCCAATCCAATGTTATTGTGCACAAAATAAGTACTTAGTGTGCTCTTGATCAGGTCCTACTCATATGAGGGTCTATCAAACCATATGTCAACAATTTTCTGCATCCCACCTTTCTCCTGAACAAGTTGCAGTATCTTTACTTTGGATAAAACACCTTATTTTGCTTCCTTCTGCCATTACTACATCTGGTTCAACTAATTCCGGTTCTTCCATTGGAGTGTACTCATCAAATTCCTCATCTGGTATGTCCACAATCACATTTTCTTTACCTTTTCATTTAATTTTGGAGTCTTGTGTGCCAGAGGAGTGTAATCAACAATCTCTTTATGCTCTTTTCTTCTTCCTCTCCATCTCACTGAAGAGGATCCAACTTCAAGTGCTCTTACTGGAATGGAAATGCTAATTGCTCCAAACTTCCCTAACAATTCTTTAAAGAAATTTGCATACTCTTGCTTACAATTTTCTAAAGTATTAGAATGTTCAAAATCTATTTACAAACTGGTTCATTCTCTTTCCATACAAAATTATTGATCTATGGACAAGCAATTCAGAAAATACATCACAAGACATATGACCAAGGTACCAAACCTGAAGGGGTAATCTACCTCCTTTGTTAGTTGCACATTTTCCATCAATTAATCTTTTAGCAATCCGCACAGGTCAAAATCTTGATCTTCCATTATCATTTTATGAGATGTAAATTGCATTTTCCGCAGTTGCACCTTCCCTATTTCTGAAAAAATATTTTGTATGAGATTCCATGCAATGTACCTTGTTATCGGATCTTTGATCGTCAAAATTATCAAAGCCCTTTGATTTGCAGTTACTCCGGTTAGGGTTTCAACTTCTTTGTTTTGAATTGACTTCTTTTTTGGTATATCCCCAACATTGCATAATCTAGTTAGATTCCTAATCACCTCTTTCAAAATGAGATAGGGTTTATCCAAAGTTAGAATGTCATCATTCAATCTGTTCAGGATAAACCTAACGACTTCCACATTATCAAAATAGGGAAATTGACTCCAAATGTCCAAACTTTTGTGTTTCACACCTTCAAGCCATTTCAATTCATCGACCAACAACATATTTCTCACATCCCTAATATTCTCACTACTATATTCATCTAAATTCACCATTCCTTTGATTTGCTTCATTTTCATTTTTGTACCGAACAAGTTTCTACCGAGCACCAAATTAAGTGAGAATTCTACAAGCAATTGAAATACTTGATGAATTCATCGCTGAATTGACTTTACTCCTTCAAAATTCTACTGCAAAGGCTCTCCTTCTATTCTTCTTCAATGCAAGGTGACAAATGAGGGTTCCAAATACCCTTTTATAACTCACACACCTAACCTTTTTACTACATTAAATGTTTTTCCCTAGGTGTTCTAGATACTCTATTTTCTTAGACAACAAAAGAAGATTCATTTGCGAACTTCTACTTCTCAAATTTCTACACAAGTGATCACCGATACATTTGTAAACTATTAGGAAAATGAATGTGTTGAGGCAATGCATTAATTCAACAAATAATATTTACAACTATTGTCTTCGTTGGCCTCATGTTGTTGGGAGATACAAGGAAAAGCTAGAGCAAATTAAATCTGAGTTGATCAAAACTGGTCAGGATTATAACATGTTTCAGGATGAGGATGGTGCAATCAAGAAAAGGATTCAAGAGTTGAATTCTGAGCATGCAAAATTTCACTTCACCAAAAACAACCTTGTGGACACCTTTTGGAAAGTGAAGGATTTAACCGAATGCAGGTTGGAGCAGCTAATTGAGGTTTTGAGGAAAGGAGAGAAATTAGAAGAGGCAATCACAATTCCATAATCTCTCATCTAGATTATTAACAGGACATGTGAGAACAAAAACTTGATCATAATCATTGGGATTGTAGTGGAAGCATGGAAAAAGTTTCTTCTGGAAATGAAAGATAAGTACAAGATAATTTTTTGAACCAAGTAACAGTTGTATTTCTTCAAATTTTGATCCAATTTTTGAAAGGGGGAGAGAGTGTAGTAAAAAATATGTTTTTCACTGATTTCAAAGGGGGAGAGAGAGTAGTGAAAAATTCGTTATTATTCTAAGGGGGGGCTGTGTTTTGAATTTTAAAATTCTGAAATGCAAAATGGGGAGAGAGAGCGTAATCATATTGGTTCCCACACTTAATCATTTTTCACTAAGTGTTGCCATCAATGCCAAAGGTGAAGATTGTTGGTATATGGATTTTTTGTTGGCATACAACTTCTAGAGTTGTCATTGATGGCAACCTCAGTCATTTTTCTTGTCCACAAATCAGGATTCCCTCATACTGCCAGGCAGAGTAAAGAACAAAGTTTTACCGGCAGAGAAAATGAAGAACAGGGTATTTAGTTAGTATGTCGATCTGTATGCTTCACCGGATCATCATTTTGACTTGTGGATATCGAAAAAAGTTTTTAAGCATATATATTACCTTACTGCTAAGTTTTGTGGTATCACATCAATCAATGTATAAGTTAGGAGATCCGACAGGATGATTTTCTATTTATTTGTTCTTGAAGGCCAACAAAGTGAATTTGGCATGTCGCAGATGTATAAGGAGTAATTGTTTAAATGTATCAGTGTTCAAGCATTTTTTTCTTGGGCCACAACATAGCATAATCCAACCTTGATGGGTGCACATTAAATATAACTTGTGATTTGAGCCGACCATTGGAGAATATTTTCATGTTTTGTTGAAGCTAACTTGGAGCGATTGAAATCTTGGTAGTGGATATATATATGAGATCGTTAATGCATTTTTTAGTGTGTAAGTGTGTGGAAGAGAAGAGAAGATGTGTGTTGTGAATATCAGAATGGTGATTGAGCGATTTATTCACAATTTCACTTGTGCATTAAAGATTTTGTGATGCAAGTTAGAGCAGAGCATAGCAGAAGTCCTGAATCAGTCAAAAGGATAGAAGATCGATTATTGAGCTTCACCAGAACTGAAACTAGGAATTTGTAGATGTCATCTTTCTTAGTTCAACTTTTTTTGTAATTCAAACATTTTTTAAGGTAGTGAACCTTCCTGTAAGCAGTGAGCTTTTTGAGCAATGAGCTCTAGGCAGTGTGCCTGAATGCATGTGCATTCCATATTTTCTCATACTTTTACTAGAGTATAAATTATGGATTAATCTCCATCGTGGTTTTTCCCCTAACAGGGTTTCTACGTAAAAATATTGGTGTTATGGTGTTTTGATTGTCTCCTTCATGTGCTTGCATCTTTATTTTTGTTTAAGTGTTGTAAATGGTTTAAGTTCTGGAAAAAAATAAGAAAATTTTTGAACACTGATTCATCCCCCCTCTCAATTTTCCTTGAGTCCAACAACAACTTCACTTCCTTCTAGTTGTGGATTTGAGGCAATTTCTTTATGCTTCTCCCACTGCAAGTACCTCTTTTCCCTATCACTTGGTTGGATATAAATTACTAAACCCTCAATTTGACAAGATTACAACTATGATACCACTATAATATCCCTCATAAATATTTTTCAATCTGCCATTAAATATTTTACCAAAAACACCAAAAAGGAGAAATCAATTGCAATGAAACTTCAGCTATAAACTCGGAATTCATCGTTGATCATTGTTCCAATAGAAAAAGAACAACTTGATACAAAAAATACATGTTTTAAACAATGTATTGTTGTTAATGACAACAACAAACAACACCTATAACCTTGCCGCAAATTACATTATTTAGAAAAGAAAACAATTCTCAAAACTTCAACAAATCAACTGTAGCTTTTATTACAAAAATATCCAACACTTCATATAGTGTTTGGGACAGAAAAATACATAAAAAAACTCTTATAATCTGCTACAATACTGATAACAACAACAAACTAATTCAATACAAAAAACTAAGCACTCTAAACTACTATCCCTGCCAATTGCTTGACCAAAAACCAACACAATGAAGAAACCTTCAGCACTAATGCAACTTCTGTGTGAAATTGCACTTGTAGAACCTAAAAGCCACTATCCTTGAGTCCAAATCTCCTTGGTTTTCCAGCCTCAGATTATTCCCACAATGGTTTATTAGCCTTTATAGGAGAGTCAAAACCCGTGTAAAGGAAACAAGCATAAAATGAATCCAAGCTACAACGGAATGTAATTAAAGATGCCAAAACCAAACAACCACAAACTTGGGTTCCCAAATCCAACACACAACATGAGTTTCCTACATGTGAAGAATGTAACTCCCAAAGCCAAGTGTTGAAAACTTATTAACATGCACCTAAAAGATCAACCATAATAAAATTCATTATCTTGCACCACTTTTCATCCAATTACTTTAATTTTCCTTTTTTTCCAAAAATCCACACCCTCCTTGGTTTAAAATAATAATTTATAAATATTTAACATTTGACCCCCAAAAAAGCTTAAATTAAAACATCTTGACAAACCAAATTCTTGTTTAAGTTGTAATTTTTCAAACTTACTATATATTGGGAAACCAGGCTTGCTATAAATAATAAGTTTCTAAAATTAGAAAGGGGACATGACATGATCCCAAATGTTGGTGAGAAAATACTTACTAGAAACTTATGGAATTTAAAAAAAAGATCATTGGAAAATAATTCTAGATTAGTTTTTAATGAAAGTTAGTCATTGAACTTTTAGATGGACATCTTTTGTTAGAAGACTAACTCTTTTAAAACATTTCCTTCAAGCTCTTCCTATTTATATATTTATGATCTTATTTGCTCACAAAAAATTCTTAAAGATTTTGATTCTCTCTCCTAGAAATTTCTATGGGTTGGAAATTTGGAATCTCAAAAATGGAGTTTGGTTAATTGGGATTAGGTTTTTAGTACTAAATCTAATGTCAATATTGGATTAAGGTGGTTTGAATTACATTCTCAAACTTTATCTGCCAAATTATAATGGAGGTAATGTTAGTATCTTAAGAACTTATGGGCTAGAATTCTAAATTTCAAATATTTGGGAGGGATCTCTTTGGAGGATATTCAAAAAATGTAGTTGGTTGGGAAAGGTTTGACGGTTTGGGATACTATAAAGAGGGGAGCTTGCATTGTTAAAGGTTTGTTTTGGATTATCAATAAGGGTGATAGAGATCTTTTTAAAAAATATTCTTAGGATCCTAGTCCTCCAATCCTTTCAGTCTTCCCCATTTTCTTTCATTAAGTGAAAATATTAAGGTAGCTAGGTGGTCTAAAGCTACAAATTTTAAGATTGGTACTCAATTGAGTAGATCCCAAATATATCATTGGAAGGATATGTTAGCTCTCAAAAATGCAGGTTTGAACCACAAGAGGTTGCCAAGCTCTCACAATGTTTCAGGGTAATAGAAAAGGCCAAATGATTTGAACCTTCTTCTCTTTAGGTGTTGCTAGACCTAGGAAGGTATACCTATTTGAATAAAGTAGACTTGACCTTTGTTCATTTCCTAAAGAAATTTACCCACACTCGCAAATCAGAGTGGATAAATGAGTTTTATTTTGGTACAAATTGTATAAGCAATATCAAGGCTAAATCTAATGTGTTCATACGTAAAAAATAAATGAAACTTAAAGAGTGGAATGGTAGACTAGTGCCTTACTGGGTGTACAGAGTCAAATGAAAATCTAAAATGAATAACTTCTTTCTGGCAGAAACTCAAATTGTTTGGCATATAGGTTTAAGTTTATAACTGGTATAAGCATGCAGGAATGTGACTACTGAGTTCTTCTTAATGATACAAATGAGATTCCCTAATTAATATGATTGATTTAAAGGATTTAATCTTTCGTTGAGAGACCCAATTAATCCAACCATACAGATACAACTAATGTGCACTGATAAACTAAAAAATATCCTTGATATATTAGTTTAAACAATTAGAAAACATCAACCTTGGAGACAACTTCAGCAATACTTTTAATTAACACAACAAACAATTGAAACTAGGAAAATGTCATCACATCAAATGAATTCAATTGAAATCTCCATCATTTTTTACATGCATCATAGTCTCAAAATATAAACATTCTGATCTATTGTATTTTTTATTCGCAAACTACTCTATATCTCATTCGCTGCCAAAAATAGGTATTTACACATTGGCCATATGAAAAGTCACGTCCATTCGTATTCAAATCTGGGTGATCCATTGTATTCAGGCCTTTTCAAACATTCACTAAACACCCGCGAAGACATCTTGTAGTTTCATCGATGCCCTGAGTCTCTCTGACTATCACATATTACATATCACTTTGGTGTCACATAGTCTCATCAATGTCCCGAGTCTCAACGATAGCCTATAGATCATATGTCGCTATGGTGTCATGCAGTCATACTGACGTCTTGAGTCTCCCTGAGAATTATTGCTTCGGTCATGAATTTTTCATTATAACTCTCGTCGATGAAGCCTATCACTGTGACATAGAGGGTCGACGGGACCTTCCTTCGACTACTTGTCTCTTGCCGAGAATCTTCCTTCGGCAATTCCGATCACCAAAACAAATGTTTCTCTTACCAATGGAAGTATATTCGGTATGACCTTTTGTATCCCTTCCTGCTGAAGCAAGTCTCACTGAAGATCAAACATATTGCCAAGTCCCAATATAATCCTTTCGCTATGACATAGGGGGTCGGCAGGACTCCATGACTTCATACCGATGACATCATACTTCCAGTAGGATCCACTTTTCTAGGAAACTCATTGAGAATATTGTAGATTACTTTTTGATACTCTGAAATTGCACCATAATCGATAAGACATAAATAAGACCGTTATGACTTACACGATGACTTAGGTCTCACCGACAATCATTTTGTGCTTCATCGGTATAACACACATGTGCTCGTTATGATGTATATCAATGAAGATTTTCTCGCCGATAGGATCCTTTGGTCACTAAGACAATGAACTGTGTCTTGCCGATATGTGTCTTCAGATGAAATCATATCAGTATGACATTCCCGAACTCTCGCCGATAGACTGTAATAAATATAAGTTAACATGAAATGCTTTATGGATCAGGGAGACCCTCACCATCTCTTGCCGATATGAATTATACATTGAAATACTCAGGGTTAGATGAATTCTATGGGACCAAATGATAAAATATGGGAAATTTTGTTATGCAAAGCAGATTCTTATGTTTATGGAATGGGCATTCTTTGGGAACTAACGGGTATGTGCAGCTATGAAATTTTCAAAATTTTACAGTTCTAATATTGGCTTCGTCTGGGGATGAATGATTGTGAGATCATTGCAAGGATCCATATTTCTAGGTGAGCAGACCAAAATCAAGGTGATGGACCAGGGAGCAAGATGGAATGAATGGAAATGGAGATGAACATGACCCTATACTACTGTACATGGAAAGATTTATTTAAAATGAAGGAATATCAGGATTGTCCATGTACTTGCAATTCCTATTCCTTTTTATTTCCTAAACTACTGTGCATGGAAAATAATTTTTAAGAGGATTATCAAGAGTTGTCCATGCACTGGGAACCCTTAATCCTCTGTATTGCTTCAAGAGAAAAAATGCTTCAAGAATTTCCCATGTACAGGAAACTCCTAAATTTCACCAGTCATGTTTTGCAAATAATATGAATCTTCACCTTTCTTGCCAACAACAACAAAGGGTCCTAGCCACAAAGCTTCAAATTTCCAATGCTTTCCCTTTTCTTGACACCTTGCATTCCACATTAGCACCAAATCATTTTCTTCAAATTTTCTATCTTTTTCTCTTCTATCACATAAATACTTCATTTGTGCCTGCAACTTCACATTTTGGTTTTGGACCACTCTTCTTATCTCATCAAGCTCTACCAGCTGCTCCATTCTCTCCTCCATTGGTTCAGGAATGTCTATCTTCCTGAAGGATAAATTTGTAAACTGGTAACAAATTTTGTAAAGGAATCCTAGCTTGTGTTCCATATACCAATTCAAATGGGGATTTTCCAATTTCCTTTTTCACAGTTATCCTATCAGCCCACACAGCCAACCTCAATTTTGAATCCCAAGCCTTTTTATTCCCACCTAGCATCATCCTTATGATCTTCAGAAGACTTTTGTTGTTGGACTCTACTTGACCATTAGCTTGCAGATGGTAAGGAGCTGCATAAGAAACAATGATACCATATGTACTGAAAAAATCTTTAAACTCATCAGATCTAAAACACATCCCATTATATGTGATCAATCTTAATGGTGTACGAAATATGGTAATGATGTTATCCATTAAAAAATTGATTACAACTCTACTTGTTGCTTGGTTGGTTGCGACTGCCTCTACCCATTTAGTGAAGTAATCAGTAGCTACCAGTATCCACTTATGTCCACATTATTTCTCTTGTATCTCCCCAATAAAATCAATTCCCCACAAATGAAAAGGGGCTTCAACTTACAAAGGTTTGAGTGGTAAAGTTCCATGATACTTCATTTTCCCTGAGAACTTCTGGCATGCTTCACATCTTCTTACATATGAAAAATAATCATTAAATATTTTTGGAGAGTAATAATGTGCCCTGAGAATCTTATGTGCAGTTTTCTTTGCAAAATAATGGCCTCCACAAACCCCTTCATGCATTTATTTTATAATGTGTTGGGCCTGTGACTCATCTAGTAATAGAAACAACATCTCATCCCTATTTTTAAAAAATAAATCACCTTCCATGAACACATATTTGGATGCTTGCAGCTTCAAGGTTCTTCTCTGATTGTCACTTAATCCTTCAGGGCACTTCATGTATCTAAGGTAATACATGGTGTCTGTATACCAAGCAGTATGCTCAATACTTGCAATTACATTTCCTTCATCTTCTACATTACAAATTTGATTTGTTTCAACATTTGTTTCTTCCATTAACTTGGCCAAACCCTAACCTCTCACTAACTTAGTGATCTGTATTTCCATATCAAATTCTTGATTTTTATTAATCTACCTACATCTCTTTCCAGTTACGCCTGACTGTGTCAAAATATCTTTAACAACTGCATGAGGGACATAAGCTATCACTTTGGCTCCAACAAGATATGGTCTAAAATATTTTATGGCTTTCACCAATGCAAACACTTATTTCTCCATTATATCATATTTCAATTCTGACCCCTGCAGTGACTTGTTGAAAAAAGACAGGCTGCTCATAACCTTCCTCATTCTTTTGTAACATGACAACAACTATAGTATGCAACGAAGCAAATGAAAATATTTGAAAGGGTTTTGAAAAATCTGGAGATTTAAGGAGAGGAGCTTCCTTGATGGCCCTTTTGATGGATATGAAAGTTTCCAATGCCTCTGCAGTCCATTCTATCTTTTGTCCCTTTCTTAACATCTTTGATATGGGCTTAATAATTGTAGCAAAATTAGAGATAAATCTCCTAACAAAATTGATCTTTCCAAAAAATGACTGGATGGCCTTGATGGTCTTAGGAATAGGAACTTTATCTATGGCTTCAACCCTCTCATGATCTATTCTAATTCCCTCCTTTAACACAATATTTCCAAAGATTTTACCTTCTCTGACTGCAAAATGACATTTTTTAGGGTTCAGACTAATACCATATTCTAAAGCTTTAATAAATACATTTTTCAAATGTTCTACTTGATCTTCGTCCCTTTTTGAATAAGCAGTATGGTCATCTTGATACACCACCATGATAGCATTAATCAAGTCTGCAAATGCTACGTCCATAGCTCTTTGAAAGGTTGCACCCACATTTTTGATACCGAATGGCATTCTCACCTAAACATACATTCCCCATGGAGTTGTAAAGGTTGTTTAGTACTACTCAAATTCTTTGACTTTGACTTGGTTGTAAAAAGAAAACCCATCCATTATAGATAACAACTCACACCCTATCACTTTATGTAGTTCAACCTCCATATTAGGTAGAGGATAATTATCCTTGAGAGATGCACGTTTAGATTTTTGAAGTCCACACATAATCTGATATCCCCATTCTTATTCCTCATAAGAACCAGGTTCGAAACCCATGTTGAATGCCTGATTAGTTTGATAATACCCCCATCTCTAAGCTTTACCAATTACTCCTGCATTTTTGGCTCCAATGTTGGATTGATAGGTCTTTGTCTTTGCCTGAATGGCTTTGCATCTAGATTCAATAGGATTTCATGTTGAAACAAATCTTCCCTATATGCTTTCACATCTTCATAACACCATGCAAACGCATGTTTATATTTTCTCAATAGTGCAATCAACATTCTTCAAATTTTTGGGCTTATTTTCTTTCCAATGTATACCTTTTTTGGTGCCAGTTTAGTCCCTAAATTGACCTCTTCAATATCCTCCCTCTTGACAGGCATCTGTTTCATGAGGGACCGATCATTTCCATCATATACCCTTTCCAATGCTACTAGCCCTTTGGGAAGTTTATTAGTTTTAAGCTGTAATACCTCTTTCCCAAATACTTTCTGCTTCCTTATACTTCTTCAACAAATCCATTGAAATCCACTTCCTGAGCTTCATATTGATCTATACAGTGAAGAAATTTCAAGATGTCATCATCATCATTAAAAACCTCCCAACTGTATATATTGTCAAGCACAACAGGTTTTGCTTTGAACTCAATTTGAGACACTCTAGCTAATGTGATATCATCTCTCCTAAATGCTACATTGGCTAAAAACTCTGCCATTATATTCTTCAACCTATCAATCCACTCAATTGAGAAATCATCAAACAACTCAATTGTGTCCCATACAACATTCCTATATTGCTTCAGCCTTTTGTGTTTTGCTACATATTTTCATTTAACTTGAGAAACAACTAGCTCAGAATCCCCTAGAATAGCTACCAGCTTGATCTTATGTTTTAAAGCCATATTTAAACCTGTTAACAAAGCTTCATACTTTTCTATATTGTTCATGCATTCAAATGCCAGAAAAAATGAATATTTAAAAGTAACTCCTTCAGGGGAAACAAACACTAATCCTGCTTCATTACCTTCTTTGCTGCAAGCTCCATCAAAGTACATTTTCCACACACCATCACAATTTTTTGCAACATGTTTATCAATTGGATCACCATTGACAAATTCTAGTTGGGTTAGTTCTATCTTAAAATTCCCAAGATCCACATCAGAAAAGCAATTGACTTGATCTGGAGGTACATAATCTACAATTGGGTTCATCCTTGGCTCCCTGTGCAACTTAACTTCTTGACCGTTCATAGGAATTGTTGCATAAGATAAATCAAATTGGACGTTTCACCCAACTATTATCATCCACTGTCTTGATAGAAGCATTCCAAACTGAGGAAGGGTATCGATTACAGTTATATCTATATTATAGGCCACCTGAGGATAAGTATCTAGTTTGACTTCAACATCTTTTATAACACCTACTACTGAAACAGGCCGGCTATCCATTGCATTACACTTCCCTTCATTAGTATCTACCCATATACCAAGTTGTTTCATAACTCCAAATGGCATGATATTGATTGCAGCACTAGAATCTATCATGCAATTCCTCAACAGTTTGTTGTTTATAAGTAGTGTGGTGAAAAAAGGTTCAACTTGTGGGGAATTTACCAATAAATCATTTAGGCACACCTCTAGGACAAACACCTTCTCTTCCTAATTAACCGTTTTAGTGGCTAGTTGATTTTCAGAATTTTTATTTTTCTCATTTTCATTTGATATCAATTGAATTTCACTATCCCTATACTCCTTAATTCTCATCACCTCAAGCAGTGGGATAGAAATTTTTACCTGAGATAAAGCCTGAGAGAAGTCAAATGAAGAACCCTCTGCCTTAACCGTTTTCTTTTTCTCTAATGTTTCCCCTTTGAATTCTTCCTTTTGGACAGGTTTCTGCTTTTCTTTGTATAACTCTTTGTTCTCTTCTCTCTGAACAAGCTTTTGTGTGTTCTTGTCATGTTGCTTATTTTATTTTCTCTTCAAAACTCTTGCTATTACTTCTCTATCTTTCATGAATTTTTCCTTGGGAGCACCTTCCTTTTCATTCACTATCCTATTTCTTAACCAATACCTGCTCTTCGCTTGTTCAACCACAACAATGGTTAACCTCTTTATTTCTTCATCAATGGGTCTCCTTATACCGCATTGAGTAGGCACCTCAATAGAGTATTGTTCTGCATAACTATCTTCAGAATAAATAAAAAAACTTATTGTTCAGCCATGTGGACATTGTACCTTTGATTTGAAACATCGTACTCACAGCCTTCATCTTCTGAAGATGAATATTCCTCCTCAGTAGGGTGAAAGGTATTTGAGGTCAAGTAGATTGTGTGATCCTCTCCACTATCACACACTGAATTCCTTATTCTTGCATTTTTTGGGATACAACACAATGATTTGGGGAATGTGGCCCATCACAACCTTCACACCAGAGATTATTATTTACCACATACACCCCCTTCTTCCTTAATGGATTAGGTGTTTCCTTGTTCCTGGGTCTATCTATTACAGGTTTTCCATCCTTCCAATTTGTATTGTAAGGCATGTCATGTAACCGAGGCCTCTCATTTCTGTACATGTTCTCCTGTTTGTACTGATAATTATTGACTTGTTGAGGAACCCTAGGATTGTCTCTCTTATTGATCATCCCAGCAGCTTTCCTGTTGTTTTCAATGGTCAGTGCTATCTTCTAGGCTTTCAACTAAATCTCTTGGAAACCGTTCCTTAGTTCATACCCTATTTTTTGGATCAAATGCATTCAAATAAATACTCATTGTTGTAGAGTCTGGCAACTTTGACCGACGTGGTATTTTATTTTGCAATTTGCTGAATCTTCAGTTAAAATCATAAATTGACTCATTTTTATTTTTTTCAATCCATACTAATTCATGTAAAGCAGCATCCGATGCACATGGATTTCCATATTGTTCAAGAAATTGATCCTAAAATTCTTGGATAGAATCAACAGAGGTTGTTGGCAGGCTATTGAACCAATCCTTAGCTTCTTCAGTGAGTGACATCATGAATAACCTCATATGTAAATCTTCATATGATACATCCAAGTCTTGGACAAAAGCATTAAAATTCCTTAAATGATCTTCAACAGTAATTGCACTACTCCCTGTAAACTTAGGAACAAGACTTCTCCAACTACTATCCATAGGGTAAGGGTATAATTGAAACCCTGTCAAATCAAATTGTCTGATCATTGTTGTATATTGTTGACGGGGAGGATTATGCACATGTTGATATTGGTACATTGGATTATTGTATTGTGTATGAAGATATGGCACATATTGCTGACCATGAGGTGGTTGTAGATTTGTATGTTGTGATGCAATATACGGTGGATAGTTTTGTTGCTTGTATTGGTTTCTCATATGATTCTGAGGAGCCTTTGATGGATCTGAAGGCCTTGCATTATCATTTCCCTGCCTATGAGGCGGTATATACTTTGAAAAATCGGTTGTCTGAGCATCAATTTGGAATTTCTGCAATTGCAAGTCTTGGATTGCTTTTATTATTTGGATATTTTCCTATTCAACTTTTTCCCTTTCTACTTTGTGTTTATGAAACTCGAGTTGTGCTTCGAATTCTTGATTAGTTGAGAGCTCATAGTTTTCTTAAGGAATTACATGATCAATAGGCTCACTTGGATTACCCTCCATTCTTTGATCATATTCTTGTTGACATCTGATTCGTTTGAATTTGAGTTTAGCATCAAACTCTGCCTGTTTCTGAGGATTATAAGAAGGATTTCTTTGTTCTTCAGGGTTACAAGGTTCTGCACTTGAATTATCTCTCCATGTATCATAGCGTTCATATGTCTCACAATGTGGTCTTGATGCTTTGTCTTTGTTCATTATGCACATGTCATCATTTATCTTCTTTCCTTTATCAACCTTATCATCCTTATGGGTCCACTTACTATTGCCAGTAGGACCTCCAGAAGGACCTCCTTTGTATTGGGATCTTCTACCATTCATGTTGAATTGATGTAATCTTTTTGTTAGAGGTGCCACTCACTTTGTGAAAAGTGAGAAAAATGAAACTATTCTTGATTTTATCCCCCAGCGGAATCACCTTTTCAGAAACTTCTGAAATTATGAATTTTTCTTTAATGATTTTGTATGATTATCTTCAACTGGATATCCTACAATAAGTCCCCAACAGAGTCGCCAATTTGTTAGCTCTCAAAAACGCAGGTTTGAACCACGAGAGGTTGCCAAGCTCTCACAACGTTTCAGGGTAACATACAAGGCCAAATGATTTGAACCTTCTTCTCTTTAGGTGTTGCTAGACCTAGGCAGGTATACCTATTTGAATAAGGCGGACTTGACCTTTGTTCATTTCCTAAAGCAATTTACCCACACTGGCAAATGGGAGTGGATAAATGAGGTTTTTTTATATACAAATTGTATAAGCAATATCAAGGCTAAATCTAATGTGTTCATATGTAAAAAATGAATGAAACTTAAAGAGTGGAATGGTAGAGACTAGTGCCTTATTGGGTGTACGAAGTCAAATGAAAATCTGAAATGAATAACTTCTTTCTAGCAGAAACTCAAATTGTTTGGCATATAGGTTTAAGTTTATAACTGGTATAAACATGCAGGAATGTGACTACTGAGTTCTTCTTAATGATCCAAATGAGATTCCCTAATTACTATGATTTATTTAAAGGATTTAATCTTTCCTTGAAAGACCCAATTAATCCAACCATAAAGATACAACAAATGTGCACTGATAAACTGAAAAATATCCTTGATATATTAGTTTAAACAATTAGAAAACATCAACCTTGGAGACAACTTCAACAATACTTTTAATTAACACAACAAATAATTAAAACCAAGAAAATGGACCATCACATCAAATGAATTCAATTGAAATCTCCATCATTTTTTACATGCATCATAGTCTCAAAATATAAACATTCTGATCTACTGTATTTTTTATTCTCTCCATACTCTATATCTCATTCGCTGTAAAAAATAGGTATTTATACATCGGCCATATGAAAATTCGCATCCATTCGTATTCAAATCTTGGTGATCCATTATATTCGGGCCTTTTCAAATGTTCGCCAAACACCCGTGAAGACATCTTATAGTTCTGCCGACGCCCTGAGTCTCTTCGACTATCACATATTACATATCGCTTTGGTGTCACACAGTCTCATCGATGTCCTGAGTCTCAACGATAGCCTATAGATCATATGTCGCTATGGTGTCATGCAGTCATACCGACGTCTTGATTCTCCCCGAGAATTATCGCTTCGGTCTTGAATATGTCGCTGTAACTCTTGTCGATGAAGCCTATGGTTGTGACATAGAGGGTCGCTGGGACCTTCCTTCGACTACTTTTATCTTGCGGAGAATCTTCCTTCGACAATTCCGATTGCCAAAACAAATTTTTCTCTTACCAATGGAAGTATATTCGGTATGACCTTTTGTATCCCTTCCCACTGAAGCCAGTCTCACTGAAGATCAAACATATCGCCAAGTCCCAATGTAATCCTTTTTCTATGACATAGGGGGTCAGTAGGACTCCATGACTTCATACTGATAACATCATACTACCGACAGGATCCACTTTTCTGGGAAACTCATTGAGAATATTGTAGATTCCTTTTTGATACTCTAGAATTGCACCACAATCGATAAGACGTAAATAAGATCGTTATGACTTACACCGATGACTTAGGTCTCACCGACAATCATTTTGTGCTTCATCGGTATAACACACATGTGCTCGTTATGACGTATATCGATGAATATTTTCTCGCCGATAGGATCCTTTGGTCACTGAGACAATGAACTGTGTCCTGCCAATATGTGTCTTCAAATGAAATCATATCGGTATGACATTCCCGAACTCTTGCTGATAGACTGCAAAAAATATACGTTAACATGAAACGCTTTATGGATCGGGGAGACCCTCACCATCTCTTACCGATATGAATTATACATTGAAATACTTAGGGTTAGATGAATTCTATGGGACCAAATGATAAAATATGGGAAAATTTGTTATGCAAAGTGGATTCTTATGCTTATGGCTTGGGAATTCTTTGGGAACTAAATGGTATGTGCGGCCATGAAATTTTCAAAATTTTATAGTTCTAACAGGATCCCAAATATATCATTGAAAGGATCCCAATAGTTTCCCTAGAGTTATATCATTTATTGATTGTTCTAATCTTTATTCTAGTCTTCTTGATAGGCATTGTAGTTCTCTAGAGAAATTTGATATTCTTACCTAGGGAAATGACTCAAAAGGTACTTATTCGACAAATCTTGATTATCAGTATCTAGATCAAAGGAATTGTATTAATATATATTTTCCTTGGTGGAAGAAATTTTTTAACAAATTTATGTGGTTGAAATGCAATCTTTTCATTTGGATTTTAAGTTAAAAGAAGTGCCTCGCTTGGGATAATATTTTGAAGAGAGGATTTATTAGTCCATTCAAATGTGTTCTATGTGGTAGTAGTGAAGAGAATGCACCACATCTCTTTTTTTAGTGTCCTTTTGCTTTAGACCTTTGGTGGCTATGGTGGGGAATATGGAATAAGCCTATGGTTCATGCTTGTTCATTAATTGAATTTTGTGCTAGCTTATGGAATCCATTCATAATAGTGATTTATTTAGTTTTTGCTTGGGATTTTAGTCCTATTTTAATCTCTAACAAATTTGATTAGAGAGAAACAAGATTTTTCAAGATCATCATAATCTTCTCATTCAAGTTTGGCAAAAGATAAAGATTTTAGTTTAGGAAATAGTGCTTGCTAAATGCCCCTTATAAGAGGTCCTTTCCCCTTTTGAATTTAAGATTTGTAGTAGTCTTGGTCTTTTCTCTTCTTCAACTTCTTCTTTTCCAATTGTTGTTTAAGGCATGTTTCTAAAAAAATGAATAGGATTGGTAAGTGGTCTCCTCCAATTGTTTTGAAAATAAACTCTGATGGTTCTTATATGGGTAATCTAGGGATTGTTGGAATGGGTGGAGTGGGCTATGATAACCATGGTTTGGTTCATTTCTTCTTTTCTAATTCTATGGGGCACCACACTAAAAATCAAATGAAAGCTCATGCTATCCTTGTTGTTGTGACTCAAGTGTGCTAATTGGGATGGAAAAAAAGTTATCTATGAGATGGATTCTATGATCTTAGCTATTCTTTTGAATAGAAGAACTTCTAATAATCTTCCTTGAAAATTGATTTATGTTGTTGAGCCGATTTTAGATTTGGTTCCTAATTTTGAGTACATTTATTTTGTCCATATTCCTCAGGAATGTAATAAGGTGGTTGATTGTTTGGATAAATGGGCCTTTGATAATGTTGATAGATGAAATGTTGTGGAATGATAGCCATTATCCTTAGCTAAAACTCAAGAGCTTCTTCAATTGCTTCATCATGATTATGATTAATTTTTTTATTATGATTCCTCTTGAGATTTTGTTTCATGTATTGATGTTGAGACCTCCATACATCACTTCCATTACTTGTACATGATTAACATTAGATTTTGCATTATATCTCTTTTTTGGGGAGGAGTTTTGTCCCACTAGGTTTTCTCCTTTTCTTCATTTGTAAGAGATTTCATTTTCATTTGTACATGGGTACCTAACATGGCCTAGCAACTAAGACCCATCATATTGCATCATCATTGCATCATAACTACACTCCCAAGTTGCACATATGGGGGGTGTTAGTATGAATGGGGATATTTTCTAACTAGTTATTAGTGAGGACCTATTTGCATCATTAATAAGTTTACTTAGGAGTTAGTTTCTTAGGTGGCATTCTAGAAACTAGTATTTAATGGGACCATATCTCATTAATACACATGTAGTTATCTAGGCATTTAATATTTCTCT
This sequence comes from Sequoia sempervirens, assembly GCA_007258455.2. NCBI lineage: Eukaryota > Viridiplantae > Streptophyta > Pinopsida > Cupressales > Cupressaceae > Sequoia > Sequoia sempervirens. The sequence continues at coordinate 16,123 of VDFB02326827.1, read as the reverse complement.
CATGCATTTATAATTATGCATTAGGAATTTAATGATTGTAACCAAGGTGGTTATCTGGAACAACTTCTATCCTTTCCTATATAAGGAAGACTCTTGTACATTTGTAAATCATTCTAGATCAATTCATCATAGATCATCATTTGATCAATTTGTCTTCTTGCTCATGTTGCAACACTTTCTTATTCATGTGGATGGTATTCTTCATGGTTGATCCTTTGAAGTGTGGCCAACTTCATTTGGGTTGTTCATATTTCCAACATGGTATCAAAGCTTAGGCCATAGGAGATCCATCTCATATCAGGAAGTTGAGTTGATGAGACTATCGCAGGCTGAAGGTTTTCATGAAGGGCTAGTTATTCTCATTCTGGGAGGCAACTGATTTCTGAGGCACTTTGGGTTAGATTTGACCCCGCCGTTGTGTTCAAAAGGTTTGAAACCTAATGATCACCTACCCATTCGTTGAAATTTGACTTCCTCATCCGGAATCCATCAGAGGTTTTTTGTAGCTACACTGGAAGGGAATCGTACAAATTATACAAGTTGTGAGAAAAGATTTCATCCCCCTTGTGAAAAAAATCCACTCTCTAGTCGACATCATATAAACTACTTCATATTTTGAGATTGAAGTGAGTGCTTCCTTTTGGACTCCCAAGCTCGTATCTTTTCGCCAATTTGTCAGATTTTGGATATTCCAGTGGCATTGTGAAGGTGATTAAGAGCTCTATCATTTTTTCCATCTAATTTTTTCAAATTCAGTCCTAGGTACATTCTATTGATTTATTGTAATTTGAGACATTTACTTGATAATTTGGACATATTGCAATTTGGAGAAAGTCTATTTGCATTAGGAGGTTTCATTTTCAATTGTGCATCATATTTGGGAATTTCTATTTGATATTGAGGGTCAATATAGTCTTTGTAATCATGGAGATCATTCATAGTTTATTATAGGGTTTTCATTTCATTCTTCCCTGGTTATGTTGGAAAGGGGAAACTATAAACAATGGAGAGATGGCATCATAAATCATCTCCAATCACTTGAATTGTTGCCACATAAATGTATGGTATTGTTCCCCATCCAGGTCAAGGTATTCAAAAAATTTCTTGGAGTTGCAACAGATATAATGTCTTAGAGGTCATTGCAATGCATGTTGATGATGTTTTGAAAGCTATTGATCATTGTGATTGTCCTCATATTCTTTGGACTAATATTTGGGAGATATATGGAGATCCTGATACTCCACCATTCCCGATGATCATGATTCAAAATGTCATGTGCCTCTTCATTCTTTAGACAGGATACCAGGCTATGATGATATTGCTATGTAGGAGCTTACAGATTTGGAATGCTTTTAATCTTTAAATGAGGATGTCAAGGGTTCTTTAGATGCTTTTTCTCCATCAAAGATAGTAGATGTACCTTCACCTTCAGTGATTCTTTGTCAAGAGTCATTGATTAAGGCTTCCATCATTCCTATTCAACAAAACATATTCAGTTTTCCAGACTTGGAATAATAGGATGGATTTAGTTCAGGTATTGTATACTTGGCTACTTCTACAGGTTTGGAGGACATTCTTGAGGGGATATCTCTCCTCTATGCAGATTCTACTTTAGAGGGTATTCTTGAGTCTCCACATTATATTGTTTTGGCCTTGATTAGGGATCCTGATCTTGGTAAGACTACCTTGGAGGCACTTTATTCTTTTTCAGATATTTCACATGTGAGGCTTCTTCCTTCCCATTTCCTTATGAAGTTGGAGTTTCTTTAGCATCTACCATTGGATTTGCTTCTTTCTAGCGAGATACATGCATGGTTTGTCATCACTGGACACTCTTTTGGCTTTAGACTTCTTTCAGTGGTTTTGAGGACACTTCATTTTGGGGGGAAAATCTAGTCTCCATCTATTCCTTTAGTGGAGGGATCATTGTATTGCATTCTTTAGATCTTTTTCAACATCAATTTCTGCATAGTCTTGGTTTGCCACCTTCTTCCTTCTTCATTGATTGGGCATCTACCTGATTTGATTGTGGCATCTTCATCTACCTTGGGCAAGGAGACACATGAGCAATTTTCAAAGACATCATCATCATACATATTCATCTTTCCTTCCTTCAAGTCCTATCTGAAATGGGAAGCCTCCTTGCTTTTGTACTTGGTTTTGTTTCCTCTAAAAGGGAGACAATTTGTTTGTCGACATTGGATCATGTTTTGTCTTCAAGAACTTACCATTTTTGTAGGTGATTACATATTATGGGGGCCTACATAGTCTCTCTATTTCCCTCTTATGGGGGCTATTGATTATTGTACTCTTGTGATGGATGTAGCTCTTGGGGGGTATTGATGTTGAGACCTCTATACATCACTTCCATTACTTGTACATGATTAGCATTAGATTTTGCATTATATCTCTTTTTTTGGGAGGAGTTTTGTCCCACTTGGTTTTCTCCTTTTTTCTGTTTATAAGAGATTGAATTTTCATTTGTACATGGGTACCTAACATGGCCTAGTAGTTGTGACCCATCATATTGCATCATTTAACTACACTCCCAATCTATACATATGGGGGATGCTAGTGTGAATGAGGATATTTCATAACTAGTTATTAGTGAGGACCTATTCACATCATTAATAAGTTTACTTAGAAGTTAGTTTCTTGGGTGTCATTCTAGAAACTAGTATTTAATGGGACCATATCTCATTAATAGGCATGTAGTTATCTAGGAATTTAATATTTCTCTCATGCATTTATAATTACACATTAGACATTTAATGATCTTGTAATCAAGGTGGTTATCCAACTACCTCTATCCTTGTCTATATAAGGAAGGCTCTTGTACATTTGTAAATCATTCTAGATCAATTCATCACAAATCGTCATTTGATCAATTTGTCTTCTTGCTCATGTTGCAACACTTTCTTATTCATGTGTGGATGGTATTCTTCGTGGTTGATCCTTTGAAGTGTGGCCAACTTCATTTGGGTTACTGTTCATATTTCCAACATCATGTTTGGAACATCCATTGTTCTACTTTGAAGGATTGATGATATTTTGTGAGATGGTCTTAAATTTTTCTATTATTAACGTTATTGATAGCAATGACTATCTGAATTCTCTATATTGTAAACAAATGCAACTTTATTTTTCTTAATATATTTTTATCCTTTTACCTAGAAAAAATAAAAATCTCTGATTTCAATAAATGAAACTATATATTATCCTTTTACCTAAAAAAATTAAAATCTCTGATTTCAATAAATGAAACAAATTTTGTTTGGTTTGGCAGTAAAAAAATATGTGCGTTGTATAGATCGACTTGCTGCCACGTTGTAGCATTAACTCTTCTTGTTGAGGACAATTTTATTGGTACCTCCATAAATGCAGAAGTAAATAAGCGTAGCGGACTGGGTTCAAACGTGGATGCCAATTCACCTCATAGCTAAGAAGTTAAGAACTATTATATATACTAATGGAAGGACCGAACAGATTTGCATAGACCGATAGTTATACCAAACTAAAATTACTGGCGCTCTTCTGTGAAAGAGTTCATAGCTTCTGTCAAGAATTTCTTAGAGTTAGGTGAAGAGAATGGCATCTAAGCCGGGACCACTTACACGATGGCCGTGGGAGAAACTTGGTAACTTTAAGGTAAGCTTTGCGTATTCTTTTTGTTGAGGATCATACTCCAAAATCTAATCTGAGTAAACGAATATGAAAATGGAGTGGTTACTGATTAGAAAGGATATTGTTATGCATCTAGTATCTGCTTTTCGCTCCTCTGGTGATCAAAGCAGTACATACCAATTTTCTAGGAGGACAAGAAGCAGACAACATTAGTTTGGTGCTGCTACTTTTGGCGGCAACCAAGTACCTTCATAACCAACTGTGGATAAGTGTTTCTCGCTATCAGAATGCACGGAGCAAGCATCAAATACAATCTAAAGGTATTAACTTCGAGCAAGTTGATAGAGAGAGAACCTGGTAAGCTCCTTTCATAAAAGAAATTATGCCCATCTACACATAAGTTAGTCTGTTAAAGTGCTGGCTTTTTCATGGCCATGAAAGTTTTAGAGATTGGCGTTTATGTGAAGTCTGAAGATAATAAGTTTTTACTTTATACAATGTGGTGCAGGGACGACTATATTCTCATGTACACCTTCGTGTTTATGCTAGTTCATGCATACATTCCAGGCGCCTCCAATCTTCCTCTCTGGAGCACTAAGGGCTTTATTGTTATCTTTTTGGCTCACATGGGACCATCTGAATTCGTGTATTACTGGGCTCATAGAGCTCTCCATCATCACTTCCTGTATAATCGTTACCATTCACATCATCACTCCTCTTTCATCACAGAACCCATCACATGTAAGAAAGTTTTCCTTTGGATCTTGTGAATTTTGAGCTGCTAATCTGTACTGAGTACTGACGTTGTGAAGCATGTTTTATGTTCAGCTGTAGTGCATCCGTTTGCAGAGCATTTGATGTATACTGCAATGTTCTCAATTGCTCTTCTGGCTACTCTTTTCACCAATAGCGCTTCTATTGGTGTAACATTTTTCTACTTAACTTGGTTTGATTTCATGAACAATATGGGCCACTGCAACTTTGAATTTGTTCCCAGCTGGGCATTTAAGATCTTCCCTCCTCTCAAATTTCTCATGTACACACCCTCGTAAGTTTTCTTACATACGTCCCAAAGTTTCCATTTCTAGAAAAAAAACCCATTTTGAATTAATTTGATCAGACATAGCTAATGTTTCACAGGTTTCACTCTCTCCACCATTCGCAAGTTCATACCAACTTCTGTCTGTACATGCCTCTCTACGATTACCTTTATGGAACGGTAGATAAGTCGTCCGAGACTCTCTACGAGACTGCATGGAAAGGTCAGTAGCAAAAATCATCTGATTGATAGGTGTACTATTTCCAGACTTGCGTCAAGATGCATATTACTCTTCAAGCATGATGTTACATGCAAAAAAATGGGGGATATATGGATGGGAGGGTTTTGAGCGTTTGTCATTTTCTCCTAAATCTTTACATGTTATGATCTATTTAAATAATAATTTTATCTTTATTACTGTCTAATAAACTATCATTTTCAATATATCATCTCTTTAATTCGAAAGAGTATTTGGACCCTCTCTTATCTTTACGTAATTTAATGCATTTTTTATGTTATAATATATTTAAATAATAATTTTATCTTTATTATTATTTATTATAGATCTTTTTAATAGATCATTTTAAATTTAATAATAGTTATCTATTTTTTAGGTGAATATTATTTGCACATATTGTTAATACTTTAGAGTTATTTGCAAAGAGAAAAGAAAATGTAAGACAAAACATTAATCATTTTACCTTGAATTTGTATTTGTTAGGTGAACATTTTCTATACAAACATTATATATAAGTGATAAAGCTTAAATTTGATGATTCCATTTAATACTTTTTACTGTGAAATATAATTGAACTTTTAAAAGTGAATATGTTTAGTTTTTAAATGATTATTTTAAACAAATAATTGTAACCAAAATATATTTGTAGATAGTTAAACCCTAATGGGTGGGTAGTGTTGTTATGTGAGCAGGACGAAAGGAAAAGGTTGATATGGTGTACTTGACTCATGCAACAAGCTTGTTGTCAGTTTTTCATTTAAGATTTGGGTTTGCTTCATTTGCTGCTAAGCCATACTCTACCAAATGGTATATGTGGATTTTATGGCCAATTAGTAATGTCATTATGATCATTCTTTGGCTCTTTGGACGAACATTTATAGCTGAAAAAAATCGATTAAATGATTTGGATATGCAAACATGGATTATTCCACGATACACATTCCAGGTGCTCATGCCATGCACTTCTTTTGTTTTTATCAATATATTTTATTTATGAATTAGAGAGCTTCTACATTTAACTACATTAAGTTTTTTGCATCAAAGTTTTAGATCACATTTTGTAATATATAACTTTTCGCACATCCTAATAGTGGATTACATAATGTAATCTAAACTAGTGATTAAAAAAATTATACAATCAAATCCAAAAGCTCTATAATTTATTTTCATACATTAAAAAATCCCATGAATATCATGTTTTAATTAGTTTATAATATTCTCGTTGTGGATGTGGATGCAGTATTTTATGCCTTCTGAACAAGTAAAGATAAATAAGCTTCTTGAGGATTCTATTTTGGAAGCAGAGAAGAAAAATGTCAAAGTTATCAGTTTAGGCCTCCTCAACCAGGTATCTTTTACTAACTTTTTAAGTGTAAATAATTAGTTGAACAAACCAATTAATAGGAATGCCTCTATATTTATTAAATTAGCTTTATTATTTAAGAATTGAAACAAGTATTCTAAAAAAGAGGTGAAATAAGAAAGTCTTTATCAATAGATGCTAATGGTTAATGTATAGGTTACTTATTTAGGGAATATTTTTTCAAGTAGACAATCAACATTAAATAACTCACAACTACAACTCCCTAGTATAGGTATTTACTAGTACAAATTTTTAAGTGTAAATAAATGGTTGAACAAACCAATTAATAGGAATGCCTCTATATTTATTAAATTAACTTTATTATTTAAGAATTGAGACTCTTGTTCTAAAAAAGAGAGGTGAAATAAGAGTCTTTATCAATAGACATTAACCTTATATGGGGAACGATTTTTCACTTAGACAATCAACATTAAACAACTCACAACTACAACTCCCTAGTACAAGTATCTTACATGTGTATAATTGAAAAATACAAGTATCTTAAATGCATGTACTTGAAAAATACAAATATTTATACAAATATCTTAAATGTATATAATTGAAAAATATTCAGGATATCAATTTGGATCTATTTTTATTTTATTTTTGAAACTATTTTATAGTCTCTTATTCTAAAAAAGAGGTGAAATAAGAGTCTTTATCAATAGATGTTAATGGTTAATGTGTAGGTTGCTTATATGGGGAATGATTTTTCACTTAGACAATCAACATTAAACAATTCACAACTACAACTCCCTAGTACAAGTATCTTAAATGTGTATAATTGAAAAATACAAGTATCTTAAATGCTTGTACTTGAAAAATACAAATATTTACAGTACAAATATCTTAAATGTATATAATTGAAAAATATTCAAGATATCAATTTAGATCTATTTTTATTTTATTTTTGAAACTATTTTATTTATTAAATACATAACTTGATAAATTTTATATATTATTTGTGTTGAAACATTATGTTTATTTAATTTTATTATTAAATAGCAATATTTTGTTTTGTTTTGTTTTGTTTTTTTTTTAATGAATAGGTAGAAATACATATTAAAAAAAAAGATCAAATATACATGCAAGTGTAGTTGGTAGAAAGTCGATAAAAGTTATTAATAAGGTGGCTGGGCAGAGTGAGGATCTTAATGGAGGTGGGGACCTGTTTTTGAAGAGGCACGAGAACTTAAAAGTCCGTATGGTAGATGGGAGCACTCTTGCAGCCGCGGTAGTATTAAATTCGATACCATTGGAGACAAGGGAAGTGTTCATGTGTGGGGGCACGTCAAAGATTGGACGTGCTATTGTCAGCCAGTTGTCTCAACGGGGAGTTAGTATTCAGGTACCGGTTTAGAAATAGGCTCAACTCATTTTCTTTAGATTTATTATCCTCCGTACATTTAATGTTAACAATATCCCGAATGCAGCTTCGCACAGAATCAAGAGAACAGTTTGATGAAATGAAATTAACTGTCCCATCCGAATTCCAGCACAACATCATCCCTGTAAGCAGCTATCAGGAGGGCAAGAACTGCAAGGTAAAAGCTGCTGTATAAATGAGTCTGTGTTTGCATACTCGTTTTACTGCTTGACTGGATTGAACAATATTAGAATGAGAAATGACTCATATTTGATCTTGACAATGATATGATGCAGATATGGATTGTGGGGAGATGGGTAAGTGGGGAAGAGCAGATGAAGGCACCCAAGGGAGCCATGTTTATCCCGTTTCTGCCATTTCCAATACCCAGGACTCGTAAGGACTGCACTTACAACAGCACGCCTGCGATGCGAGTGCCTGCCAATCTGGAAAACGTACATGCCTGCGAGGTAATGAGCTTGCGTTTGTACTTGTATTTACTCTGAGAAAATGAATGCCATTTTGATTGTTTAACCATTTATAAGGGCGCAATAAATGCTCTCTTTTAAACTTATATCTTCAGTCTTTTCACTTTTTTGAAATAGTAGGTGGTAATAATTTCAATTTGAATATGGTGGGAATTCAGAACTGGCTGCCAAGGAGAGTAATGAGCGCATGGAGAGTGGGAGGAATGGTGCATGCATTGCAGGGGTGGAATCACCACGAGTGTGGACAAACTATCAATACTGCTGACATCAACAAAGTGTGGGAAGCTGCACTTAAACATGGCTTTCTTCCCTTCGACACCTCGCCTGCTCAACCGCAGCTCGCTTTCTAAATCTTCTTCAGCTAAATCTATCCACTGTTGGAGTACTGTAATTTCTACCACCCCAATATTAAATAAATGCGGGCAAGATAAGGATAAAAAGGAAAATGTATTAAATGCTTATTTAATTGGTCTAAGATTTGAAATGCTCTTTGTAATCTCAAAGACTTCTATATATTGAGGCATCATGTAATGGTTTTATATATCAATGTATAGGGTGTGTAGTTGATCAAAGTATCAAAGTGTTGAGATGTAGCATCAAAGTATTTGTATGATCAAGTGATATGAGAATGTTGTAGCATTCAAGCTATATAGATTTGTAATCATTTTATCAAGATGAACGAAAATTGTGTCATAGCACTTGAAGATTATGTGTTTGTGTTTCTCAATATCGTGTGATTGATTATGTTTGTGAGTTTGTGTTTTATCTCCATCCACTACCATCATCTACAAATACATATTTTGGGATTAAAAATATAAATAGGATGAATTACGTAGTACAAAATAGGGATTATAGGATATTATTTACTTGTCAAAGTATGTACGTCATATTTTGTTGAATATTTATAGGTTCCATTAACAACTACTATAAGTGCCTCATAAAGTTATAAGGTATTTGTAGGTAAGAACATAATCAGTATGGGTTGCGAAATAAAAAATCTAAAGATTTAGGGGAGAGGACATGATAGTGGGACCGACTCATATAATGGGCATAGTGATTGATCATGTTAGGTCTAGTTCAAGTATCTTTTTTACGTAATAAAGATTAAAATGTTTCTAAAATTGACTCTTTATTGATCATAGTGTTTTTGTTTACTATTTAATTATTATTTAAACAAAATGCATGTCAATGATAGGACACATACAAATCCACCTACTAATAGGGTAAACCCACAATAGTGGGTTATAATTTTTTGGACGAGCAAAAAATGATTGTGGGGAGAAAAACAATACTAATACCCTTTAAATGAAGGGGGTGCTTTGAACGAAGGGAGTTTGTTTGAAGGTTCTACCCTTCGTTTGAAGACCCCCTTCAAACGAAGCCCCTCAACTTGGTGGAATTTTTAAAATTATTTTTTATGATAAAATATCACCCTCCTTTGAAGGGAGGCTTCAAATGAAGGTGATATTTTATCCTTTTTTCAGAAGAGGTTAAATAGTGAGGTCATTTTCACGAAGCAGTGAGGTGAAGAGGTGAAGGTGAGGTAACTATCATTTTCACAAAGCAACGAGGTGAAGAGGTGAAGGCGAGTTGTTCAGGTGAGGTGAAAGCGAGGTGAATGCTGTAAACATCATGTGGAGGGCACTAAGAAAAGGTTCCTGAAAAAAAAACTTTAACTCACAATGAATTAAGGTTGCAAAAGTCTTGTCTTGAATTCAAGAATCGAGTAGCCCTAAAACCTCAATATTTTCAGATGCTTAATTAAGTGCATGTATAAAACTTGGGTGCATTGACATGTGGTATCCCTTTATTTTTTAGGGTTTGATTTTGCTAGGGTTTAAAATAAGAGGGTTTGAAATAAGATAGTTTGAAATTCTATTTTCTTATGTGGCACTTTTCCCCTATTTTGTTTTGAATATGATGGAAAATGCAACTACAACCAATCCAACTATGGTTCAAAATTCTATTTAGGAAACCATACCCATGCAAGTTTTGATGGGATTTATTATGGTCTTGTATCATTGTGTTTTCAAGGCCTTCTAAGAACTACCCTTCATTTTTTATATCTCTTTGCACATTCAACACCATGTGTGAGCAGTCTTGTAGGGTATATGACTATCATCTCTTTTATATAGGGTTTCCTTTCATGTTTTATGCAAACCTTTGAATCATTCTTAAGATCTCTCTCAAAGTAATGAACAACCCCCTTAGGGTTCATAATACCGAATACGATTTTATTATCTCTTATACACATCAATACTGAGCCAACCATTTTTGATAGGCCTTTACCTCACTTGTTATGATCAAATCACTATTTGATTGTAGATGCTTTATTACATTTTTGTATGCATCTTTCACTCCTACTATCATGTGGTCACCTATAAGTGTGTAGGGTTTGCGGAATGAACTTTGTGGATTGTCCAATGCTCAACCTATTTATCATTGAAGGAACACCACTATATTGCACCTTAGGAGATTGCTTCTTAACTTGACTTAGGTTGGATTTCATTGTCCTTTCATGAACTATCTGCTTACCCTTCTCATATTATCACTCATAGGTTTTGAAACTATAGTCTTCATTATGGACTTCTCATAATATCTTTGAAGATTAACACACTTCAATCTATCACCTTCATTTTTATACATCATGGTGATATTCTTCTTTAGACCATATCCTTTGAAAGTTTTATTTGTTGACTTTGTTGACCTATAGAGATTACCATCATAACTTAATCACCTTATATTACATTTAGCTATTTTTGTTGGACAATTTTGAATAATGTAGTTACTATCAAAGCCTTTTTGTCTCTCAAAACTCATGATATGGAATGTCTTATTGAAATGAAATTATTTTGGTAAAGACGACAATGCAAAAGTGAGATTGATATTTCACACAAACTTTAAACATAAAGACAATCAAATATTTGTGCAAATATGGCAATGCAAAACCACAAGACTAATATTTCACATAATAACAAGCTAAAATCCAAACACAAAGATATGTTTTCCCATCAAGTTGAAATTAAACCATTTAATGTCAAAATGGAGTTCCAACATACCCAATATTAGATAGGAAACAATACTTACTCAACTACACAAAAGTGATGATCACTTAGTGAACAATGTGATTAGTGGATACAATTTCATAGAAAAAAGTTTATTAAACCATCCTAAATGCCTCAAATAATAGAAAACTAGTTCTTATGAACTAAAATATTTTCCATGGATTTAGATGATTAATAATTACTAGCATAAGTTGTAGATAAAGGAAATGTGAGGACATACCAACTTAGAGGATTGAAATTAATGGGTTGTAGATAAAATATGCATCTAGAAAGTCCTACTTATCAACTACCAAAATAATGACAAGTAGATGTATAAATTGAGGAAAATCTTATCTCGTAGATTCTCCACATTGATTGGGATTTAATATAGGATATGAAGTCTACATATAAATCTAATTGCATCATCAATTACCTTTTAATGTCTTTGCATATTAAGATAGAGATCACGCGAAGGAAATAATGCACAAAATTATTAGGAAACTCTCACTACAATGTTATGGAGTTAAATGAGTAATCAAAAGGGATACACCTCTTATATTAAGGACTACGGAAAAGACCTCCCATTAAGTTTAAATGGGGACATTGAAGAACAAGTGAAGAAAATGTTTATTGTTGTTAAGAGGCATTAATGTAAGAATTTTTTACTCTATTACATTAAAATTCCAATAACCTATGTTAATATATGAAAACAATAAACAATAATACCATTCCTATCTATTATCTAATTAAATGATAAATAAAATATTTTTTATATTCTAATATATGTAATCATAACATTTTAATTATGTTATCTAATTAATTGGTTTGTTACAAACTAATAGAAGTTACAATAAAACTAAAAGGATACTTAATATTCCTCTCTCCAAGAGAGACTAATAAGATCTCAAGAAAAAAACTTCCACGAGTACAAGTTAGATTGGTGAGCCCTATTGTTGAAAATGAGCACCTAGGAACTATCATTAATTTACAATACCAAAATTAAAAACGTCCCCACTTTTTATAGTTTGTGAAAAATAATCTGATGATTTTTTATAGGATAGGTCCTAGCTTGCATATGTTGATGGGAACACAATTCGACACTTTTGGGAGTATCCTATACTTTGTGATCTACAATTGAAGATCTCTATGTTTCTCTTGTACCCACTGGTTTAAGATCATATCATAGAGAAGCCTTGTTGTTGAGTATTGAATTCTTTGGAAGCTCCCTTTCCGTGTCAAGATGTGCCCCATAAAAAGGCACTGTCAATCTAGTAGCATATGTTGGATGTGAGTTGAAACTCCTCAATTTGGAGCTCTTTCAGACTTAGAATGTATCTCTGAAGAAACAAAATTAGAGTTAACTATACAGGTCTGAAAATGGGAATTGCAAGAGCAGAAAATATTGAGATGAATAGTGAGATATTGTGTTGCCTCTTAGAGGATTTATTAATACTAATTCTAGCTAATATTCCCACTCTAAACGGTGGAAGATTCAAGACTATTTGTAAACAATGAAAGTATATTCTTTCACTAGGAAAGGCCTTAATCCAATCAATTTCAACAATTTTCCCTACTTGCTCCTCTCCCGCTTTCCTCTTTGGTAGCTTCAGGCGCTCATCCTTGACCAAACCTCTACATGAAGATTAGTATCTACTTCAATCAGAACCCACTTTCCCTATGTACAAATTTTCATTAGTTTTTGTAATAATGGAGGTTCAATTTAGTGATTTTCTACAAGAGCCTCCTTTGTTGTTCTAAGGATAGAACATCCATTTCATTTTTCATTTGCAATCTTGTTATCAGATCATGGATAGTCATCCCCCCTCCTAACTAATTTAAGAGATGGGGTTTCATTAGATTGGCTTTTAATACCTCCACAAGGGTCTGCACCTTGGTCATAGGAACAAACCAAGGTAAGAACAATATGGTGATGGAGATCTATGATTCAAAGACTAATGGATGGGCCAAATTGGAGATAAATAATCCACTCATATCAGTTGTTCCCACTAGTGAAGGGGTGTACTATAGAGGAATGCTTTATTGAATTAATAAGAACATTGCAAATGGGATCAAGTGGAGGTTTAGGTTTGATGTTGTGGCATTTAATGTTGTAGAGAGAAGTTGGGATGTCATTAGACAACCACATAGACAAGAAGGACCAGAGATTGACTATTTTCCTTATTGGTCTGAATTAAGTGGGTGTGATGGAAATTTTGTTTTGGTGTATAAGAATGACCTTTCATTATGGAAGTTGATTGAAGACGAAGATGAGGGGAAAATAAAATGTAGATGGTTAGTGTTGTAGGTAATTCCAAGGAGCCTATGTGAAGAAGCATCACATTAGTAATAATGATTTTAATGGACCAAGAGTTCCTAGAAGATTAGTTATGAGTAGTATCTATTATACACATCAATATTGATCCAACCATTTTTGATAACCTTTACCTCACTTGTTGTTATGATCAAATCACTATTTGATTGTGGTTGCTTTATTGCATTTTTGTATGCATATTTCACTCCTACTATCTTGTGGTCACCTATAGGTGTGTAGGGTTTGTGGAATGAACTTTGTGGATTGTCCAATGCTCAACCTATCTATCATTGAAGGAACACCACTATATTGCACCTTACAAGATAGTTTCTTAACCTATCTTAGGTTGAAGGTCATTGTCTTTTCATGAATTGTCCACTTACCCTTCTCACATTATCACTCATAGGTTTTGACACTAAAGTATTCATTATTGAATTCTCATAATATCTTTGAATACTAACACACTTCAAACTATCACCTTCATTGTTATACGTCATGGAAATATTCTTCTTTAGATCATATCACTTGAAAGTTTTATTTGTTGACTTGTAGACTTTATCATCTCCAAATTAACTATCTTTTGTGGACTGTCACTTGAAGGAGATTATCACATCTAATTTGTAACTTATATTTAACTGCCATCACCATCTATAGATGTGAGATATACCTCTACTACATGGAACATGGGCTTTTCATATCAGTGTAACAAATGAAACTTGGATATGGTCTTGATGTGTTTCATCGAATAGTCTATGATGCAAGGGCTTAATCCTCATCATATAACAAACTCTACAACCCTATTCCAATCAATTTAATTGGTCTCTCAACACTATGTTATTTTAGCTTGGAGATACTCATTTTCTTAATGAAATCTAAGGCTAACAAAGCTTTTAGGTTTGATACTAGTTAATGCATGACTTTTTCACCCTTTATGAATAGAAACTACTGAGTGTGGAGTTGTCCCACTAAATTTGGTGAATAATGTTGTAGAAAATATTTGTTGCGTGATCCCACAATAGTGATTTACATTTTTTGGCCAAATTGGACATTGAAATAATTTTTTTAACTAAATCTTCACTTTTGGGCATCTATAGCCGCTAAACCGCGAGGAATTTGAAGATGATGTAAACTAGAGTTTCGTGACATTTTGTCTGTAGATTCTAATTTTTTATTTTTTTTCAAATTTTTTGGAATCAATTTGCAGTTCTTTTTCCATCTCCCTCAAAAACTAGTTTTTTTCAAAAAACATTTTTAAAAAGTGACGCTCACTGTATAACGCATAACTTTTTTTCCATGAAGGATAAAATTCTAATTCTTTCGAATTTAGATTCGTAACTCTGATATCTAGTACTTCCACTTGGTTAGATAGTTTTTTATTGAACATTTTTTCTTTAATCAAGTTTCAAAGTCAAACCAATTACAATTTAGGCATAGTGTGACCGTATAACACGTAACTTTTTTTGTATGTATCAAAATTCAAATTTTTTTGTTGGATCAAGGACTTTTAATATCTAGTGCACTCATATTTTTCAATTTTTTTGATAATTTGCTATTTTTCCACATGTGCAGAACAAAGAGCTTGATTTTTAGTGAAAAACCTATGTTTAATAAAACTTAAAAAACAAATAAATAATAAAACCAAAACATATTAAAATTATATTCATTAGATAGCTCGTTCCGAGGACTACCTGATTTCAGTTGGGTTTGTGAAGTCTCTACCATTTTCGTCTTCAACTTGAGCTCTGAAGTGCGAAAATTTAGATTTTTTTTTGTGTCTCAGGGGGAGATGCGGGATAAGGGGGGTTCAAACAAACCCCTAGGGGTTCGCTCACCACCTTGCTATAATGCTTCTTTTTTTTGGTTTTGGGCAGGAAAGAATTAAAAGGGTTCACTCGAACCAGTAGGTTTGTACGAACCCCTAAAATCAAGTTTTTTTCCATGGGGTCATTTTTTATGAGTTTTCCTTCCTCACTTGAATTGTAAACCACTATTGTGGCTTTAGGTTGCCCTGTTATGATTGTATTTGGCATTGAGGAGGTCTCAATGATGTTGCAGTTGATGGGATGCAATCTTCTAAAGCTTCTTAATTTGTGATTTCCAATAGGAGAGGAATATTTCGAAGTTCACATATCTCAGTTTTCTATGAAGTTAGCTTTTATGTGTTTTACTTGTTTCAGATGTTCACAACATTTGATTATGTTGGTTATCCTTATTGAAATTTCCCTAGTTACTTTGTTGATGTTTATCAACAAAAAATTATAGTACATAATAAATACTCACGTTGTATCTTATTTACTACAAAATTATAGTCAACATTAGAGACAGGCTAGAGATGGAACATACAAATGCAATAACGTCTGAATATTATTCAACTTCAAGAGTTTAAAATAATATATATATAGACTAACACACTTTCCCCAACAATGGAATTTGAAAATTTTAACCCTCTCATGAAATTCAAGTCATATGATGCAATCACTAAATTTCAACATTTTGATATTGTGTATTAGGTGGTATTTTTGTAGTGTATCAAATTATGTAATAATGTGTCAGTATTTATATGTAGTTTCAAGTCAATCTTCATTGAATCATATTATGTTATAATGTTCAAATCCATATGACCTATGCTCAACCATCTAATGCAAGCCAA
>VDFB02326826.1:0-24955 GCA_007258455.2 Sequoia sempervirens | reverse complement strand
GATGCACATGAAGTTCACTAGAAATTGTAATTAAGATGATTCACATGATCAAATCCTTGCAAAACTAGATAGGCACATTTTTCTTGCAAAGTGGAAAATCCAAGTGAATTAGATAAATATTGAAAAGTGTAGTTTAGTTAGGAATCAAGATTTTGCATGACTAAACCTAGCCAATTTTTAATATTTTCTCACCTTTGTGAGGACTGATAACTAAAATAACATTTGCGAGAAAACCCAACTAGACTATACCATGTGGGAAAAGGTATCTGAATTACACTTGAGCTGATTTGAAGGGGAATACCCACAAATGCATAACTTTATTCCCTTAAAGAATTTTAAAATCCAAAAGCAATTGGGACTAATTTTCCATGCTCTACCCAACTATGTTAAGAAATTTGGAATAATACCACCCATGACAAGTATCTTAGATTATTTATTAACATATGGGTTTTAAAGGACAAGATAACACAAGATGAAACATAAATTTTTGGGTGCCAACAAATTAATCATTTGATAAGTTACAACCAATGATTGGGTTTATTTATTTATTTTCAACTTTTTTTTACTTAGTTTTTGTATAAAAACTTAATCATTCAAGTGCTTTCACTATAATAATGGACAACAGTTAACTTCTTAATTTCTCCTTTGAAATATATACACTATTAATAATCCTTATGAAACATATTTCTAATATTTTTATTTTTGTTTGCAAGTGTTATAAGAGTAGGGTATAGTTAGCTATCAAAAAATTTTGAGTCTCACTCAACATATGTATAACTATTCAGTTTATATGGTGGCTATGAATCCTTTCTTGATTGTTGTTTTAGAGTTATTACAATTAGTCACTTAATGATCCAAGTCTACCAATATTTACATATAGATAAAAATTCACTATTGGGCCTCATTAATATTAACCCAATGCTCATTGCATGCATAGTAATAACATATTTTATATGGCCATATTGGTATTGACCAAATACTTATTTTATACACATAATTTTATATTTTATGAGTAGATTTATATCGACCCAATACTCAATTTATACACAAAATATCACTTTTATATTTATAAAATTTTATTGATCTAATACTCAATGCATTTAACAAAAGTGTCACATATTATATGGCCATATATTGAACCAAAATTTCCAACACAACCATAAAATTGTTGCTAACAAGGCATTACTACCCTACTATAAATTGCAACTAATAAAGCACTATTATAGCTTGAAAGTTGGCCCAAGGGTTGTATACAAAAATTGTATATATGAAGATAGGATTTACCCTTTATAAATCACATTATTAAAAGACTTTTTACATGAATTTACCCAAGGGGAAACATGGTTGATTTGCTTCTAGAAACTTTAACAATTATGAAATAAAATAAGTTTTCCATTAAAAAGAGAGTGTCCACGAAGGCATTAGGCTTTTGCATTTCAAACTCATTTAACATATTTTTAAACAAATATGGAGTATTATGCACTTATTATCACAAATTTACTAAAGGAAAAATAAGGATTTTTAATAACCAAACTGAATTGGAATGTTTCTCTTTTGTTAAGTTCCTTTTCCTCATTCCGAGCTTCTTCTCAACTCACCCTTTCACCCGCTAAGATGAAATCCAAATAATGGTGTGATCTCTTCCTTTCAATTCTCCTTTTCTTAATAATTCCATGCCCCCTTATTTTTCTCCTCCTCTACCATGGCTTTCATATGCAATTTACTCACCTTTTTCTCCACTCGAACTTGTTAGAGTGCTTTGAGATTTTTGGGGAGAGATTGGGGAGAGTATCAACAATTTTGATCCACTATGTAAGTTTGACTCCCAATTCCTCATGAATACTAATATTCCCCTCTAATTTCTCACACCCCTCTTCTATATATTTTTAAAAATTCTCAAATATGTAATTTGATTTTTGTTTTATTATTGTATGTATATATTTTTATAAAAACAAGTCTATTTCTTTTGAAATCAAAAGATTTATTGATTTTGCAAAAAAATTAGCTTCATAACCAAAACATGCTCAATAGAAACAACAAAGGAAAGAATTCTAAATATATGATTGAGAGAAATATTATAATCTCAACTAAATGCAAATACTTCAAAAAGAGGATTAATATTTGGTCAAATCTACTTTGAAATTAAGGTGACAACAATGATGACCTTACCATTTATGCAGCTATAAACCAATACACCTATAGAAGGCACCACAATATAATATTTGGACTAGTGGTGTGTGTGTGAAAAGTTATCATCACATGGTACAGATCACTGGCTTTGCTTGATCTACTATCCCTTCCTTGATGGTGCTCTCCCACCTCAATTAGGAGGGGGAGCTATACTTTATCTTGTGTTCGCCTCATTACAACATCAAGGTAGTTAGTCTAGACTTAGATATAAGCACATTTGTATGTCAAATTGATGACCATCTTGTATAAATCAACAACATCAAATATAAAATATGAAGTCTCATTAATCATTTAAACTTATTCATGTATACCACTTATCTATCCACTACTTTCTAACAATAATAATAGTCAAATTTTAAACTTCATAGTCATTATTCTATTAAGATCTATAAAAGGAAGCAAGGTACACATAAATGTTTCCTACACTAATATTCTGGGGAGAGTATTATGCAAATTTTAATCTTTTAACAATTACAAAAGTAAAAACATATTTAATAAAAATAAATAATAAACAATAAATACCACAATACAAGTGTACATGGGAAAACTCTTTTAGGAGAAAAACCCCACAATCCAAAATAAATCAATGTATTATTTAGTAAATCATGATTACAATACACTTACAGAGCAATCTTTCATAAGAGTACCACCAACAAGAGATATGAAGGAATTCTTACAACTTAAACAGAATCTATGAAACTTTACACTCCATCTCCATCTCAAGCACCTAATATACAAAAGATACAAAACCTGAAAATCATTAAATGATATTTTGAAATCCATGAGATAATTCCACCCAAAAGTGACATCCAAATTATTCCCCAATCAAATATTCCTTATGATATGTCATAATATGCATCATAGGTTTGTTGAAAGTTGTAACTCCCTTTTACAATTCTTTATGCATCCAACAACTTTTTATATTTCCTATACAAACTTTTGGGGCCATAACTTTTGATTTGGTGGGTCAATTGGGCTCATTTTTCAAATTAAACTAATAAAAAATATCTATGCAACATACATCACCCAAAGGTGGTTTTAACAACAAATGATTTATTTTTGGTCAAAAACTAATTCTATATCCCAAAAATTGAGTTTTTCTATTTTATACCTGAAAATCGCACCTCTTGTAATATTAACATTAGGAACATGGTTGAGACACCTTTCCCAATAATCTAGTATTAAATTTTACATTTACATGAGTGCAATCATCAACATATATTCATTCATATTCAAATATAAAAGAAAATCGTGTTTTTTCATAACATCATCTAATTATCGTAATTTAAACATTTGAAATAATTCTTCAATAATTATTCCAAAAATGGGTGTTTACAACAAAAAATGTGTATCAACTTGCACATGTTTAGTTTAAGATTTATTTAATGTCTTTTTAATTTCTAGTCTTCTTAGTTGATTCACAATCTTTTTTTTTGAAATGTTGAGATTCGTACATGAGATATGTGACTTTGATACCATCTGTAATTTAGACATTATGCTAGATATGATAGTGAGATTTTAATGTCCTTTATGCTAGTGTAAAAATTATTAAACCCAGTGTCTAAATTTAAGTTTTTTTTATAATTATTTAACAATTATTAGATTTGATTTGTCGTGCTACAATTTGATTTGTATAGAAAATTGAAAGTTGAAAAATACAATCTATATTTCAATTTGCATATGTTTAGTTCATGATTTGTAAGATGTCTTTTCAATTTTTTAGTCTTCTTATTTGATTCAATTTTTTTATGTTTAAAATATTGTAATTTGTACATTAGAAAAATAAATATTGTATACTTGAATGTTGGTAACGAAATTTGCATGTTAAAAAATACATTGTGTATTTCAACTTGCACATATTTAGTTTATGATTTTTAAGACGTTTTTCAAAAATTTGTCTTTTTTGTTTGATTCATAATTTGTTGTATTTGAAATGTTAGATTTGTACATTGATAAAATAAATATTGTGTACAACTAAATGTTGGTAGATAACGTAGATTGAAATAGACATGTTTAATCTTTGATTTGTAAGTTGTGTTTCAAATTGCTTATCTATTTACCTCAATCAATCATAAATGTAAACGGGATAATTTTAACTCTTTGATTTTTATTTTTTTACCTCTAGTTTATTTTAATTTTTTATGTTTAAAAGTTTAGGATTGAGGATATTTAGTTATTATTTATAAAAAAATCATTGAGGTTGAAAAACACTTTGTTTGAGATTTTTAAAATCTCAAAATTATAATTTTATGTCTTTCAAAATGTTTCCTAAATTTACTAAGATTTGTTTATGAAATTAATGTAAAGAATGGTGAAAAAATTGTATGTTGTAAAAGAATGCATATTTCAACATACATAAGTTTACTTTATGTTGTATATCTTATTTTCAAATTTCTTAACTTGTTACTTAATTCACTCATAAAATTATTTTTGTTGATTAATGATGAAAAAATATAGATTGAAACATACACTATGTAGTTCAAATCATTTTTTTGTGTTTAAAAATTTAGTATTCTTAAATTTATAAATGAGAATATTTAAGCTATTGTTTATTAAAAAAATATACATATTGAAAAACACTCAATTTATAGAAGTTATGTTTAAAATTTTCACACTATAAAAATAATAATTTCTTATCTTTCAAAACATTTTATAAATTTACCATGATTTGTTTATCAAACTAATACAAAGATTATGTCTTCAATTTTTTATTTATTTATACATCCATATCACACTAGAATTTAAAAAAATGCCTAAATTAAATATAAGAAATTAAAGTACCTCAATCAAATTAAATCTTAAACTTATTTTTGAAACCTTCAAACCACCCAAACACATCAATTTCACTCTAATTTATTCCCATCCTCTTTGAACAGTTTTCACTCCTTCTTATATCGGGAAAGTTCTGATTGTGGATAGTACAATTACAACTTTACAATTTCTAATGAAAGTCTAATACAAGCACCGGGCCTCTTACTTGATTACAAAGCATCTTGTCATAAAGGCCTTCCAAATAATTAGCTTCCTCCATCTCACCGAGGTGTCACAAACATCCGCCAATACTGCGCCATCAGGGGCCACCCATCTCAACAATCTAAAAACGAAAGTCTACCTATTCTAACGTTACAAAGCATTGAATATCACAATAATAGTAGATTATATAATTCAGTTCATTGTAATTTATCAACCTAGAGAAGATTCATTATCCGCCAGTTAATTTGGCGAATGGAATTCAAACCGGCACGCTTCATCAAAATTATTTTATGGGTTTTTTTGCCTAATGTAAAGTTAGCGCTTATAACTAAGGTTTTGCCAGGGTAATTCAATAATGTAGAGCATGTTTGATATAGGTGCGGTCAAAGTCACCTTAGAGAGCGCCCGTTGCCAATTTAATGTCCTGACTACCGTTATAATTTAATCACTATAATTGTTTATTCAAATCCACTCTGAAGCCATTGTCTTATTCCACTTTGGCACTTTGATGATGGTGCCATTGTTTTATACCTTCATTTATTCATTGTACAAAAAAATTTTAATAGATCAAAGTGAACATAGAGGTGGTGGTAATTAAGACTTCTCCCCTAATAAATTTTTTAAGTTTATCAAAAATCCCTTTACCAAAAATAAAACAAAAACACCAATGACTCATTTATTTCAGGACATAATAAGAAATGGTCATAGTGCAAAATTTTATGGAGAATATCCGTATTGGCATTGCCCACTTCACCTTTGGTTCTAGTTTTAAGCATGTCAAACAGATTCCTCGAGATAACAAATCATGTGTGATGCAGAGAGCATAAACCACGGCAACCGTCGATTACGGGAGAAAGAACAAATCACAGTCAAAAGAGAAAGGAAAGAAAAACCGCGGGATAAAGACAAATTCATGCAACACTCAAGCTGTTCTGAATCACGTTATTCGTCATATACTCCCATCAAAATAAGCGCTATACTATAGTGGTAGAGTTTATTGAGTGATTCATTCGCATATCTGGGTTTATATTTGTAATGTGCAGACAGGCAAGGAGGTAAGAGAGATTTAGTTCATATGGCAATAAAGAAGCAGAGCTCGCTGGGATGGATCGAATGGATAAGGGGTCTGCTCGTTGTATTATATGATATTATTTTTCAGAGAATTCTGGCATGCCACCTTACAAACCCTTTGCAATTACCACCGATGAATGGTCAAACCTGCATTATAACTGGTGCTACTAGCGGAATAGGCCTAGAAATGGCAAAGTAAGTTATACCCATTTCATGTGCAGTAAGATTTTTATTTATTTGTTTAATTAGATCCATGTACCTAAAAAAAAACGCGCACCTTGGTCAGATCGAATCTTACATTTTTTATTTATTTTTGGTTTTTATTGTTGTTATGGTGAATTATTGTTATTACAGGCAACTGGCAGAAGCAGGGGCACATGTTGTAATGGCATGTAGGAATACTAAGGCTGCACATGATTTGATACAGAAATGGCAGAAGGATTGGTGTGGGATGGGAGGTCCTCTTGACATAGAAGTGTGTATACTTTTCCCTTGTAGATTTTCAAAGTTGGCTCTTTTTTGGTTTGGGTATCATGTTTTCAGGTGAGAAGATTTGGTTCGGAATGATGGTTGCTCCCGATTCAGGAATTAAATTGGTGGAAAATATTCCTTTCTCAATTTCCCAACATGATGTAAAAATAGCATACCCATTTTTTTTCAGAAGCTTCATCTCTTATATCATGGTCTGATCTGTTAAAACATTATTTTATTAAGTTCTAACGAGTAAAGTTTCCAACATACTATTTTGGACATACGACACCGGCGACTACCTTTTTTTCTCCCCTTCCTTGAAAAACCATTGTGATCCTTTTAAAGCAGCATTTAATAGTATCGAGCTGATCTAAATTTTTTAGATGCCACAACCTTCTCACTTGTCTGTTGGTGTTAGTCGCCACCTGAGGGTTTTGAACTCGAGTCATGCTCTTATGAGTATTCCCCATTACCAATGCACCGGAAATCCTTGGACATGGTGACTAGCACTAGGCCAAAGATTTCCCTATTATCAACTAAGCTGTTATTTCTGTTGTGATAGTATATGGAGCATGACAGTCCATTTCTTGCCCAATCACATACTCCATTAGAGTTTTGATTGTTGTAAGCCCAACTAAAAAAATCAGCTTTTTAGGTTTTTTTTTTTATGGAGGAGTTATTTCCGAGGGGTCTCACTTGACTGGAAAGTGACCAGTGGTCCGCTTTCAGACTCCACAACACTATTAGGGTCAATACAACAACAAACTAACATTCAGATTAGTAGCAATGATATCCCACTAAAGGCACCAAAGGGTCAACAGCCCACAAAGGTCAGTTTCACATTGAGCTTACTAGGTCCATGACAGGGTTTACAAAACCAAATGCGGGTATGGTGCCACGGTAGATTGATCTAAGGCATAGATCTAATTATAGCTAAACCAGTCACTGAAATAACTAGCAAAAATTTACAGAAGGGATTTGTCAGCAATCCAATATATGAGGTGAAGTGGTAGCATTACCACTATACATAGTAGTGTAAGGAAGGAAGAATAAACTTTTCATAAGATTGTTTAATAGAGGAGTACAATAAAACCCTAGACATAATAAATGATACATTGTGTCATGCGAAGGGTACGTATGACATATACCATCATAATATGATGGGTGTAGGCACGTTATGAAGGATTAAAAATTATTTTATTCCTATCGTCGCTTGGTTTGGCAACTAAAACTCTGGTTTTAGTTGGTCAATGCAAGTGATTCTCAAGCCAATGGAAAACTTTGGAAAAACGAAAAAGTTGGGGTATGCTGGGAAAACTATACATGGCATCAAATGGACAATGCTGTTCGAAATTCCAAAGTTTCTCATGAGCACTCTTAATATTTTTACTCTTCAACCACACCAAGTATGGGTTTGGCTACTGGTTCCAACTGGATGAGTTCCGCCAGGGTTAGGGGATTTCCTCCATAGAATGGATCCTTGGTCAATGGCCTAATATGCCATCAACTTCACCATTTAAATGGCATGGCATTTTGAAAGCACTATCTTGAAACAGGAGGAATTTAAATACTCAAAGCTTATGACTGTATTTCGCAAAACTTGGGGTATGCTATGGGGTGTACATGCTATTTTTACCATAAATGTAACAAATTGGTGTCTATTTAGGACTCTGGGCATTCGTCCGTTTGTATCAGAACTGCAAAACCAAAACTCAGAAAATAATAAAATATTCATACAACAAGTGTTTTTTATTTCAGTTTTTATTAATTGTTTTTTTTCTTGTACTTTCAGAAGTTTGTGTATGCAGGTTAAAGCACTCAGAATTGCAGGTTTGTTTGCAGTTTAAGTTAGAGAATTTATGTAAATCCCTAGAGTGCAGAATCCGCATACCGTGTGTTGAATTTTAACAGGAATGGCCTAAAACCAGAGAGATATTAACTTTCCTCTTATATTCCTAAGTTGCTCATGCAAGAATGTTCATTTGGGGCTGAAGGTTAAGGGGTTTGAAGAGCATGGATAGCTGGGGGTGTTGGATGAGTGGATAGATTGGTAGGGATGGGGAGCCTCACCTTCTGATCACTTGGACCCTCATGTGTTGAGTCATATCTGAAGTTTGGGAAAGGATGGCAGATGATCATTGCCACAGGACTGAAACCTGCAGTGACTAGGCTGATTTCAGCACACTATAACCATAAAATCTTTGTAAAGTTGGGCCATGCTTTGCTTCTAGTGTAATGCAGCTTTCTGGAGTTGACTGATGAGACTGCACATCAATACTTCGATCCACTTCACGGGCTTGCACCTGATTGGAGCAAGGACACAAAAATGAGTTAACAAAATGCATCATTCCACTTGCTTTGAGGATAAATCAATTCAAAGAGAGGGTCAATTACAATTCTCATTCTCAATTACAATTTTATCTTATGCTATTTTATATGGTCAGCCCTGGCTGAAATGTTTCCGAGAAGTTGAATGCTTGATGTTGCTTGAATCATGAATGTTGTGTTGAAATCTGGTTATGAATGATTTACTGTGTTTTGATTTTTTCATCTTCCTTTAGGCTTAAAGTTTGTGGCTGACAAGAACTGTGCTTCATGTTCAATATGAAAAGACTGTCAAAACATCTTTTGTCAAATTTCAAATTTACGGGAAATGTGGCTGTAGATTGGATAGATATTTAAGGATTTCTTTCTTAGACCGATTTATTGGAGAGCAATCCTCAATCATGTAGCAGACTTTGTAATTCATCTTACAACACCTCCACTTTTCAGAAGGTAAGATGTAAAGATGTTCTTGAAGGAGCTAAAAAATAATTTGGTAAAATGGGTTTCTATGTTTGGATGACTAAGCGATTTGGATTTGCTCTAAAGCTCCAGCTTCTGAGGAAATGTATTAGCTCTACTCATGTTAGAGCCCATTATGGTACATTAGCTTGTCTTTCATTGGAAGCAGAATTGCAACTAGTTAGGCATTGTATGTATGTTTATTTTGTGCTGAAGTTCTTGATTTTCTTGCATGTAGAACAGTGTTACCCCAAGTTTCCGGGATGGGGACGATGGGACAAGTTCCCAAGTTTCTAGATTTTGAGGCCAAATTTGGGGATGGCAGGGGGATGGCTATATAAAATATAGGGAAAATTTTAAATATATACGGAAATTTTAAATATTCATATGAAAACTGTTGATGATAACATTCAGCTTCAGTCGCATTCTTCCAGCCTATTATTGTTGATTAAATAAATTAAATAATAGCTAGAGAGCTATTTAATTTATAGAGTCCTCTATCCATAAAGAGGTGCGATTTAATTTGATTGGCACTAGTTTCTATGTGTGCCGACTTTCTCTCTATTGGTTGCATCATAAATAGAAAAGGCATTTGTTATTGGAGGCCAACCTCCTATCCTTGTAATTATATTTTGTATGGTGGCCGACCTATCTCTTGAAGAGGTGCGACCTCTCTATCATTGTGTATATATAGAAGATCATTTGTTCTCATTTACACATCAAGCAAGTTCGATTCATTACTTCATTCAAGTGCGAATTTCCTCAAGAGCAGGTTGCGAATTTCTTCAAGGGCAGATTTAGATATTAAGGAGGTGCAGATTATTATCTGTCATTGCATCTTGTGTAGTTGCTGAATATTGGCCTTGTGATTGGCCTCATTGTAAAGAGAATTGTTGCCACTATTTATATATATATATATATATAAGAGATCTTTGTTGCTGGGTTTTTCTCCCTCAAGAGGAGGGTTTTCCCAGATGTATCTGCTGTGTTATTGTGTCTGATTTGAATTAATTTTCTGTGCATTAAATCTGATCATTAAATTTACAAAACATGGATAAAGCATGCATAATATACATTTTAGAACCTTAACATATAACATTTGTGTTCAACATTATTTGTCAATACTCAATACGCATTCAAAATTCAAAATTAACATACATGAACCATGATACAACCTCCAAGTTATAATTTATAAACTTATATCAAAATGTCCAAAGGCTACATTGTTGCCATATAGTTTTAAAGTTTAAACTTTTACATTATGAATCAAGATATGAAAATCAAAACTCAAAACAAAATATTGGAAGTTTGCATCATTATGTTTCCGCGAACAATCTATGGCTCTAAGAAAATAAGAACCAGTAGGGCATGTGGCTATGATATTGATGAGTGGCCGATGTCTAACATCAGTCCACCAATCCATCACTATAGAGCAACTTGTCCTCATCCATGTTCGCCTCATATCCGCCACATTAACTTTGGAGTACACTTTGTCTAGGAGGGTGGTGCGTAGCTTATGATGTCCGAGGGGTATGAATGAAGGACCAATATTGGCTATATCTTTAACCATTTGTTTGAAATAAGAGGAACGGGCCACATGAAATGGGATGGCATGGGCAAAAAAGAATTTGGCAACGGAAGATTCTGTGGCTTCTCGTGCTTGGTTATTAAACATATACTCAACTGAAGCTCCCTTCCCGCTACCACTCATCTTCTTTCCTCTTGTGGCAATTTCACTACTACCAACCGTGGAAGGCATAGGCATAGTTGATTGTGCACTTGGAAAAGAAGATGACCAACCTTGAACCCCATCCACCTCCATTTGCAATCTTTGGCACTCTATTGCTTCATCGTCTTTAAAAGCAGGACACATTCTAAATCCATGGCCCACCTCACCCAAAAAATGAGACCTTACCCTTGTATAGCTGCCCCTAAAATCTTTATGGCAAACATGTCAATTCCACACCCTACTCCCCTCTGAATTTTTTTGTCTTTGGCCCATAGGTGTAACATATTGAAGGAAAGATTTTTTTTTTGGCCCTTTGCATATGGTTCCATGATTGTTGAAGGGCATTTAAATGGGTTTGGTTGCTCTCCACTAACATTTAACAAATCAGATGGTAAAAAAAATTGATGTATTTACAGGAAGCCAATGCTTCAATATATAGTTTACAAGGTGCAATGTTTCTAATATGAAACAATCAAATAAAGACAGAAAAATAGAAACTTTCTAATATATACAACACTTTACACTATTGACCATTAAAGAGATAATTTTAATTATTCTAATACCCTCCCTTAATGGTCAATCTGTCAACTACACCAAGTTGCCCCCTGAATTTGACAAACTTATCTGGACAGAGGGACTTGGTGAGAATATCTATTGTCTGCTCCTTTGTCGGAACATACAGCAACTGAACTGATCCATCTTCAACAAGCTTTCGAATGAAGTGACAATGAGTTTCCACATGCTTGGTTCTTTCATGGAAGACTAGATTTTTGGCAAGTTTGAGAACTCCCTGATTATCACAGAACAAGGGAGTCGGACCTGCTTGAGATATTTGCATATCCGCAAGCATTCGGCAAAGCCAAACTACCTCACAAGTTGCCTTAACTGATCCTCGATACTCAGCGTCTGTCGAGGAAAGAGCCACTGCATGCTGCTTTTTACTAGTCCAAGTGACTGCACCAGATCCCAAACTGAAAACATACCCCGATGTGGGTTTTCTGTCATCAACTGAACCTGCCCAATCTGAGTCTGTGTAACCAATGAGTCTAGGATCATGACCCCTAGTGTAAAGAAGTCCATGATTAGAAGTGCCCTTCACATAACGCAACACACGCTTCGTTGCTACCCAATGATTAGCCTTGGGGGCTGTCATGAAGCATGAAATGCAACTCACTGCAAAATTGAGGTTAGATCTAGTGGCAATGAGATAGATGAGGCTGCCCACTAGTTGCCTGAACAAGGATTCATCTACTATAGGTGAGTTTGATTTAGCTGACAACTTCAGCCCTTTTTCCATAGGTGTGGAGGCAGGTTTGCAATCCTGCATTCGGAACTTATCCAGTAGACTTCGAGCATATTTGGATTGAGAGATGAAGATACTGCTCTCTGTCTGCCAAACCTCAATGCCTAAACAATAATGCAAAAGTCCCAAATCTGTCATGTCAAATGTGCTGCACAAATCCTGTTTGATCCCATTGATCAAATGTGTCGAGCTACCAGTAATGATCAGGTCATCCACATAGACAACAAGAATAAGAATATCACTGCCAGTGTGTTTGACATATAGATTAGAATTAGATGGACTCCTGTGAAAGCCATGATATGTGAGGTACTTTTCAATCTTGATGTACCGAGCCCGAGGAGCCTGTTTTAGGCCATAGAGTGCTTTCACCTGTTTGCACACCTGGTGTTCTTTACCAACAACCTTGAACCCTGGAGGCTGCGTCATGTAGACTTCTTCCTTCAACTCACTATTGAGGAAAGCACTCTTAACATCCATCTAATGGACTTTCCAACCAAACTGGGCTGCTAAGGCAAGGACGAGCTGAATGGTACTCATCTTGGTTGTAGGAGCAAAAGTCTCCTTGTAGTCAATGCCTTCCTTCAGTCAGAACCCCCTAGCAACGAGACAAGCTTTGTACTTGTCAAGGGTTCCGTCAGCCTTTTACTTAACCTTATACACCCATTTGCAGCTAATGGGCTTTTTCCCTGGAGGAAGATCAAAAAGGACCCAAGTGTAATTTTTCCAGTGTTCCACGGGGATGCGTTCCCCCTGAAAAACCACGCGCACCCGAGACGGGGACGTTTCCGAGATGGGGAGACGCCTGGGAAACGTCCCTCCGTCGTCCCCCCGCCGTCTCCAAGTACCCCCGCCGTCTCCAGGACGTTTCCTCCAGGAGGGAGACGTTTCCGTACAGTTTCTGGTAGGGAGACGCCAGGGAAACGCCCAGGAGACTTACCTACGTCTCCTCCATATGAGAAACGTCTCCTCAAAAAAATAAAATAATAAGTTTGTGTTAAAAAATTTAAAAACATAAAAGTTTATAACCTAAAGTTTTATTTGATGATATTTTTTGTCTTCTGAGTCTTCATCATGCGACTGGAGCTTCCGCAGAGAACACTGAAACTTCAAGAAAGTGAACACAGGAGATTTGTGTTTGGAGTTTGGAGATTGAAATTTACAGTCAGGGTTTTTCGACTGGTGCATTCGACTCAGCATTTGAGGTATTTTATTTTTCTAACTTATCTAGGTTTTGTTTTGCCGGTTTTTTCCTCCACCCTCCATTTTGGCTCTTGACTCCCATGTATGCAAAATGTGGAAGCACTGGGCCGCGCGGTGTTTGACTGGACGCCTCACAGAGATGTCCGCTCACGGAATGCAATGGTCGCGGGGTTTGTAGAAGCCGTGCGCACAGGAGTCGGGAGCCATAAAAATTTAATAAATTAATAATTATTATTATTAATTTTAATTTTTAAATTCTTTTTAAATCATAAAATAATAAATATTAAAATGTATAGTGTACATTGTACAGTAACCAGTTACACCTGCTATTTGCATTTGCTTGAAAGTTCCTAAAGCTTTTTAGTATTTTAGTTTTTACAGTCCAGCGAGTCCACTGTTTTGAATGCATCCATTCTGTGCAACTGCATATCCTGCAATCATTGCATTCCATGAGAATTGAGATGACATCTCTTTGAGCCTTGAAGTTGAGGCATGCTGTCAAAAAGTTCACATGTCTTGTCTATGCTTCCACATTTTGGCATTTTGGCATTTTGCATACATGTCTACCAGGGTAGTTGCAACTACAACATCTGACAAAATTCCTCTATACTCAGATACTGTCAAAAAGTTCACAACTTCACACTCACAGGCAAAGTTCAGCTTTACACCTGCCAGTTGCATTTTCAATGTTTCATTTTAATTTTTTCCTGAAGGTTGAAAGTTTCTAAAGCCTCTTTAGCAAATCCATTTTGTGCATATCCTCCAATCATTGCATTCCATTAGATGACAT
The DNA here is from genome assembly GCA_007258455.2 of Sequoia sempervirens. Taxonomy (NCBI): domain Eukaryota; kingdom Viridiplantae; phylum Streptophyta; class Pinopsida; order Cupressales; family Cupressaceae; genus Sequoia; species Sequoia sempervirens. The sequence continues at coordinate 10,444 of VDFB02326826.1, read as the reverse complement.
CTCTTTGAGGCACGCTGTCAATTTAAATTTAAAAGTTAAAACTTTGAAATGGAAATCTCAAATTAGATTATCAAAAATTCAGAAATTTTCAGAATTTCAATTTCTGATAATCTGATTTCAAAATTTAAAATTTCTGATACATCATACTGTTTTTTTATTTTCATCTTTTGCAATAAATTATAGAGGTCTGATTTTGTTTTTAAATGTTTTTTGCAGCCTCATTTGACATTATCATAATGAGTTCAATCAATAGAAGTGATGATGAGGTTGAGGGTGAAGAGGTTGAAGCAGAAATTGAAGTGGAAGTGAAAATGAATCTGATGATTCAGATTTTCATATAGAACTAGACGAGGGTGAACATGACTCAAATACTCAGACTCAAGCTGAAGCAGGTTCTATTGAGAGTAGAAAAGATAAATGCCCTTCAAAAATCCTCCAAAGATATGCCAAGGGCTCCTTTGATCCAAAATCACCATTAAAACAATTTGCAACTAAGATGCCGACACAGCCTGGGACATGTGGGGGCACCAGAAAGTGGGAGTGCCACCTTTGTCATCTTGACTGGTTTGGGAGCATTACTAGAACTAATGCTCACTTTCTTCTTATTCGAGGCAAAGGTGTAGATGTTTGTAGGAAGGAAGGTGGAAAAAAAATGCAAAGTATAAAGCTGAAATTTTAAAATTATGGGGTTCTAATGAGGAAGCAACACCTATGACAGCTACATTGGCACATAGGAGTAAGGGTGATCAGATTGCAGCAGTTTCTACTTCTACTTTGCAGAGTCAAAGGCCACCAAATCCATTCAGTTCAGGTGTAGGAGAGCCTAAGGGGAAACGTAAAGTGGCATCTTCAAGTTCACAACCATTGGCAAATTTATTCAATGCACAAGCAAAGCATGAGGCAGATGATGCTATTGGCAAATTCTTCTTTGCCAATGGCATTCCATTCCATGTGGCTCGCTCTCCTTATTACAAGGAAGCTATGTCAAAGGTAATAAGGGCGGGACCATCATATGTGCCACCAAGGGAAACTAAATTGAGGACAACAATCTTGGATCAGAACTATTCCAAGATTAATATTTTGATGGAGAAGATGAAGAGAACTTGGGTCTCAAGTGGATGCAGCATAGTCATGGATGGGTGGTCGGACATTAGGCATCGTCCACTCATCAACATCATGGTCACATCTACAGCGGGCCCTTATTTCCTTAGGGCTATTGATTGTTCAGGGCATAGCAAGGATGCTCATTATCAATTCCAGATCCTCAAGGATGCCATAGAGGAGGTTGGGCCACAGAATGTGGTGCAGGTAGTGACAGATGCGGCCCATGTGTGTAGAGCTGCAGGGAAGTTGGTTGAGGCAGCCTATAGACACATTTGGTGGATCCTATAGAGGCCAGCTTGCTTCGTACCGAGTGGACAAAATTTGCCACTCTTTGGGGATATTCAGAGGCGGCCAAGGTAGATTTGGAGACTATGTCAGAGGAGGACCCCCAGTTGTGGTGGACTATGCATGGGCCTAGATCTTTGATTACTACTCTAGCCATTCGTTTGCTGTCCCAGGTTTCTAGTTCTTCTGCTACTGAGAGGAACTGGTCCACTTATAGCTTCATCCACTCCGTTAAGAGGAACAGGCTTACTTCTAGGAGGGCAGAGAAGCTTGTGGCTGTACATAGTGCCTTACGTCTATTTGACCTCAACACAACTACATACAAGGAGAGTCTAGCAGCCAAATGGGATGTAGAGCCAGAAGAGCCAGCACAGATAGATGATGATCCTACAGATACAAGGCTGGTTGGTATTGGTTTAGATGAGCTTCAGCATGCAGAGTCCAACAGTTCCAGTGATGAGGAGATTGGCATGGAGCTTGGAGATGATTAGATCATTAGAGGCATTAGGCCATTAGCTTGGAACCATTTACTATTAGTATTTACTATTTTGTTACTTGTACTCTGTTTTTGAAGTTTGAAGTTTGAACATTGATGATACAGTGATACTTGATTGTAATTATCAAATTATGATTCATGAATCATGATTATGAAACTCAAATTATGAAACATATAGTTCTTGTTGCATTTTCCAATGTCAATGAAATGATATATTATTGCGATGTGTTATTGTGTTTAGAGTTTAATGTAATTATATTGTTATACATCTTTTTATAACTAATTTTTCAAGTACTATATGTATTTTAGCGCCGCCCCCCCGCCATCCCCCTCATGTCCCCCAATTTAGGCCCCTCGTCTCTCATCTCGGAAACGCACCCCCCGCCGTCCCCTTGTCCCCATCCCCAAAACTCCGTGGAACTTTGGATTTTTCTGAAGACTATGATATTCAACCTCCATAGCCTTTTCCCACTCAGGAATTCCTTTAGCCTTTGAATATTTCTGAGGCTCATAAATACTGTGAATGTTGGCCATGAGAGCAAAATTAACTGTATGCTGCTGTTTGCTCTTGTTTTTGGATGGTCTACCCTCAATGAGCTCATCATCATGAAGATCACTAATGGTCTTAGCCCACCATTTAGGCCAAAGAGGAGAAGTGTCAACATCAGATGCAACAAGAGGAGCTTGAACTGGCACTAGATTTGGAATAGGTTTAATAGGTGGAAGATCATCATCATTCGAAGGAAAATCGGGTTGAGCATCATCAAAAACTGAATCTGCATCTTCCCTCCCATCAGGTGGACCTAATGGAAGACGGACACCCAAATCAGAAGCCTTCAAAGGCTGATCCTTAGAATGCTGCATAGACGAGGAAAGGAGAAAGGGTCCTCGTTCTTCATCAAAAACATCCCCATTGAAGATGAGACGATCAGTGTCTACATCAATCAACCGGTAAGCCTTATGGTTGTCACTGTAACCTGTGAACATAAGCTTTTGACTCTTGGAATCCAACTTGGAGCGCTTGACATCTGGAATCCATACATATGCTAAAGAGCCAAAGATTTTCAAATGACTGATCTGAGGTTTGCGACCAGTCCAAGCTTCCTTAGGAGTCTTCCCCTTAACAGCCTATGTGGGAGACTGATTAAGAAGGTAGATTGCTTTTGCCCAAAATTTATTAGGAACACTCCTATGTTGTAACATGGAGCGGGCCATCTTAGTGATTGTACGATTGCACCGCTCTACAACACCGTTTTGGTGAGGAGTGTAGGGTGTGGTTAACTGGTGTTTGATGCTGTGTGTATCACAAAAGTTGGAGAAAGCAGTGGAACAAAATTCCACCCCATTATTTGACCTAAGAGTGATTATGGAACAAGAAGACTCTTTTTCTACTAAGGCCTTAAACTTTTGAAATACAAAAAAGACATCTGATTTCTATCTAAGAAAGTACACCCACATTTTATGACTGAAATCATCATCAAAAAGCAAGAAATACTTGCAACCAGTAACAAAAGGTGTATTCATTGGCCCACATACATCAGCGTGAACCAACTGTAGTACCTTGGAGGCTCGCCATGAGTCACCATCCGAGAATGGTGTCCTGTGCTGCTTCCCAGCTTGACAAGCTCCACAAAGTCCATGATGCTAAGTCTGGATCTTAAGTAAACCAGCTACAAGTCCCTCCCGAGCTAGCTGAGAGAGATAGTGCACATTTAAGTGCCCATACCACTGATGCCAAAGATTGATAATATTAATAGTAGAATTTCTGGCTGCCATGGCTAACTCTGGACAATCACCAGTCTGTATAGACCATGATCCTTAATACCGACAGCCATAGTGGAGCGAGTCTCCCAATCAACAATCGAACACTTATGTGCACCGAATACCAGTTCCAACTGAGGAGAGTGCCGCATAATCTGACTGACAAAGAGAAGGTTCAGTTCCATGCTAGGAACGTAGTATACATTGAGGAATATGAGATTCCTCCCACTAGACTGAATATGAAGAGTGCACTTACCGACAACGGCATACTTTTTACCTCCTCCAAAAATAACTGAGTCAATGAAAGGAGAGAAGTCTGTGAACCAATCACGCCGATGGGTGAAGTGTCGCAAAGCACCTGAATCAATGTATCAGGCAGAGGACTTCACATGATCTGCAGGTCTTTTAGCCATAAAAGCATAAAAGGCAGATTCCTTCTGCTCAGTGTGCTCGACAACATTTACTTTCTGCTGAGACCCTCCCTGCTTCTTTTGTTTAGAAGCCAAACGCTAACGACAATCCTTTTTCATATGACCAATACTTGTGGCAGTGATTACATTGAATGTTCTTCTTGGGGCTGTCTTGAGGTTGACCTGAGCCTTTCTGTTGTGAAGGCTGACCTTTCCCTTTATTCTTAGCCTGAGACTTGGCTGCAAAAGCTTGCTCTATAGAGGACGAAGAGGCACTACTACCAAACTATTGTTTTCAGCGTTTCTGCTACAAAAGGATGGTACAAAGCTCTAGAAACTTCAAATCAACATTAGTCGATGTAATGTTGAGGGTTTCAACAAAGTGCTCATAATTCGATAGACTTTTCAAATTGATGACTACCATGTCTTCTTCCTCCATCTTCCGACCAATCGCCTCCAACTGATCACGGATGTCCTGAATCTTTGTCAAATGCTCCTGTAAGGACATTCTCTCATCCATCATGATGGAGAACAGTTGATTCTTTAGAAAGAACGCATGACTCTTATGGGAGGTCTCATGCAAGGTTTTCAAATGCTCCCAAATCTCAACAGTTGTTTTGCCGGATGGAATCTATGGAAGCTGATCATCGGTAACTAAAAGCTTAATGAGCATCACCGCTTCACGATTTTGCTCATCAAACTTTTCTTGGTCTTTACCTGCCGTTGTGGGACGAGTAGTAGTGCCTAGAACAATCTGATCAAGGCAGCGATATTCGAAGATAGTCATCATTCGCTGCTTCTAGGTATTATAATTTCTGCCATTGATTCGCTGACTGCCGTCCAACATAATGTTGGTCAAAGATGCCATCTTTCACGCTTTTCAAAGCATGAAAAACGAGATACACAAAAGAGGCTCAAAAATTGCATGCACAGAACCCAAGACACGAATTCCAATGTATTGAAAGTTGAGGTAGTTTTAGGCACAAATTTCAAGACAAACTTGCTTGCACAAATTCCAATGCACGGATTACGAGGCACCCAAAAAAATAGATGACTACCCAAAAATCTTCTTGAAAAACCTAGAAAGAAATTGTGATAAAAAAAAAATTTCGACTTGAAAAACAAAGGATTTTTCAAAACTTTTGCCGATTTTTTTTATTTCAGAAAAAACTGGAGAATAGAAGGTGCCCAGAAAACAAATGAAATCTACAGAAAAATGCGTTCGAATCGCCGCGCCAACTAAGAAACCCGTGCCGAGAAGACACCTAGAATTTGAAGCGTGAAAAAAACAAAGGTCGGAGAAGAATGGTAATGCGAGGGCGAGGATCAGGAAAGGAGAAAAATCACCCTTAGACACAGATAAAAGTTGCTCCTAGATAGAGAGGAATCGCACGAGCAAATAGGCAAATGGCACCTTAAAACAATGCGTTCATAAATGCCAGAAAAAGCGAGGTTGACGGAGTTCTGCGGAAGAAAGATTAAACAAAGCAGCGCCTTGAGAAGGATGAAAACGCAATTTTTTGAACCTCGCTTGATGGATTTCTTGAACTAAAGGAAAATCGGTGGTGCAGAAAATCATGAAGCGATTTTCAGATCACCATCTGTATTTCAGAGCCAAAATAAAAGCGAATAAGCCCGGTCACGTTTGGCTTTGATACCATATATCAAAATCAGATGAGTAAAAGCCATTGATATATTTATAGGAAGCCAATGCTTCAATACTATAGTTTACAAAGGTCTGCGATATTTCTAATAGGGACAGGATAAAAGAGATAATTTCAATTATTCTAATATAACACCCTCACCTCTTTCTCTTCAATTTTGCACTTCATTTTTACTTTCAATCCCATTCCCACTGCTGTTCATGTTTTTTTTTCAATTTCGAATGCAAGTTTAAACTGGAAAATGCAAAAAATGCAAAAAATCAGACATTTTATGCTTGAAACTTTGCAAAAAAATTGAAAAAAAAAGAAGGAAAATACATACCTCTTTGATGGATTTGCAGCCCCACTTGCTCTAGATTCAACCTCTTCTCCTTCTTTACCTTGCTGTTCTTCCTCTTGCAATGGCTGCCTTCACAAACCCTACAGCTGCTCCTTTTTTGCCTTCACAAGCAAATGTAAAAATGACTAAAATGAGGAGTCTTTTTACTCATAAGGGCAGCATAGAAGGTGGGGGCCCACATAAGCCACGAATTGAGGGCTTTATTTTAAATTTAAATGTTTTTTTTTAAATTTTTTTAAAACAAGTTGAAACGCAGGGGACGACCGGCCATCTGCGGGACAGTCAGCTGTCCCTCTTTTTCCTCCCTCCGTCCGCCTGTTTCTGGCACGTTTCTTGCTGATTCTCAAAAAAAGGAAACGGCAGGGGATCGTCCCCTAGTCGTCCCCTTGTTCTCGGGATGTCTCGGGGATAGGGACGGGTCATTTTAGATAGGGGAGGCGTCCTCGGGTTTCCCTGATGTAGAATGATTGAAAGTATGTTGTTATCTAATTTTGCACTAGAATCTTTTTACTTTCAAAGTTGAAGGGTGGAATGCATGGGAAATTTAATCAACTTAGGCTTCTCTGATAACATTTTTGAAGAATATCTTGCAACCTTACATTTTCATCAACATCATATTGTATAACATTTGTTTCCTACTCATCAACATTAGTCACTGGTATCCAAAGAACATTTCTACCATCTCTTATGATGATATTATTTGAAGGCCATCAATTGCTATTCATGTTTTCTTTGCACACATGTGATGTTCCTCATTCTCACTCGATTGTAGGTGTTCACTAATTTTGACTTGGTGGATTCTTTGTTGGCTTTTTTGTCAACATAGCTTTCTTTGTCTGATCCTACCTGAGCAATATATTTTACTTACATTTTCCATCAATTATCTACAACTTACTGGTGTTTTTGAAATTTTCTTTGTTCCTCTCATTGCGAGTTCTTACCTTTCACTAGATTTTGTCTTTTCTGCTATCAAAATCTCACGTAAATTGACATCTTATCTGATTTACTGATTTTATTGAGTAACTGCCTTTGTACAGGTGATGGAGTTGGATCTCCTTTCCCTTGATTCTGTTAGGAATTTTGCATCAGCATGGAATGCTCAACAAGGTACTTTAAATGTTCTGATCAACAATGCAGGCATTTTCTCTATTGGAGGTAATTATCTATGACATTTTCCAACTGCTAAAGTTATGTTTTGCTTCATGGTGCATTATTTAATCCCTTCAAAAAAGAGTTCCAGGTTCTTGAACTTGTTATTAGTTTCACTGCTCTTGGATGGGATGAAATAATTGGCAGGTAGGATTAAATCTGTACATCAATTAAAAAGAACCCCTTAGGGTGTTTCTTCTTTGGCAATCCTATGTGCCAATTACCTTTCTAGATCACTTAACTTGCCCCTTGTTTTTAATTCTTGAGTTGTATAATTGTATGTAATTGCATTTTTTTGGTTTCAATTTTCTAGCTTGATAAATACAAAAATTGCATTACAAATTTACAAGTAGTTATTCTTGTCTTTTTTCTTAACATGTTTATTAGCTTGTATATATATCCACTAAAAAAAGTACAAGATTTTGTAAAGTCCATGTAGTTTGATGCTCAACTGATGTAATTCTCATGCTTCCTGGTTGCCATAGACAGCTGAAGGCATGGGATGTGGATACAAGGATGCTGTTTTGAAATAGGGTATATGATTATATGAAGTATATGGGCAAGAGTACATACTGTGACTATCTTACATTTAAAAATTGTCACCAAGAAATGTGGGTAGGGCTCTGTGGGTGAGTTCCTCCTCCCTGGAGCTGAGCTTTTTGGTGACTAACCACATGTGATGTAGAATGTGTATCTTTCAAGAATCCAGTATAACATGAAAAAGGAAGTAAAACCCTTTCCATCATGTGGATTCAGATACCAATCCCTTTGGCTTGAATTATATGAGCACCAGTGTGACACTCACCCAACTGACTTGCTTTAGTGAGATGAGGAGGGCTGTAGAATTGACCCTTTTATTTTCTTAGTGTTGTGAATAGCTTTCCTATTGCCTTCCCGGCCTTGAAGTACAAACAAATGATGCAGACAACATAAAAACTAAATATTTATCTGACCGGGGTTGGTCATCTTCAAACCTCATTAACACTGCCCCACATTCCTACGTTTTGGTTACATAATATTGCACCTTAAAGTACTTCAAAACAAAGAAGAGTTTAGAATAAATAACACCATCTGATTCAAGAACTGCTGTAATGTTAGGGGTATTTTTTTTCTATTCCCAAATGATTATGGGACAATTCTTGTGTTTTGTTTCCCTAGTGAGCTAATAATGAAGGCCAATGAAACATGGAAATCAAGAAATTGAAAGATCAAGAGTAAGAAGGTAATTTCACCTAGCTCACATTTGCTTACTTTTGCCTAGAAAGGTTTTGAACCAAGTTAATATGGTACTCTTGTCAATTTTGAATTGAATCAATTAGACACTTAATCAATCATCAACTGATGTAGGAGCATCTGGGTCCACATATGATCCTGCATAGTGCAAAAACATGGTAATTTGATTTAAATTTTTGCTGTAAGTTTTGGTGTGTAGTTTTCAGGTTATTTCCTTGTTGACTTGTCTGTTTGGGACTTTAATTCAGGCTTCTTTGGTTGTGATCATTTATTGGTGGGGCCCACATGGATGGTGAATGCTCCAGACTGGGACCCACCCCCTTTTTTTAAATGGTTGTCTTTTGCTTTCAGCATTTATTAATTTCCGAGTGGAGCTGGACACAAAGGATTTAATTTATTGCTTTTTCTATGGGACCCACATTTCTCGTCTTGGCATGAGCATCCAAGTCCAAACCTGCTGGGACCGGCCTAAGATCTCCATGAATGTGAAGCTGAGCTGGAAATAAAGGACATTTTATTTCTTCATATTGGGCACTGTATTAGCTTGCCTGCTGATTGGCTATATTTACCAAGACCCACACACTTTGTTCCCCCATCCTGGCTGGGTAAGATTCCTTTTGACCTTGGTGCCCACATAACCTTAAGTCTTTAAGTGTTGCATAAGAAAATTCAAAATTCAAAATTCAATATTGGACATTTACCTCTAAGGTGTCAGGGTATTATTTACGCCGAAGGCGTATCCTATTTGAAGTGGGCGAAGCTAACTTGAGAGATCAACGATGTCAAACTCAGCAGAGAGGGTTTCCGACCATGCAAAGCATCACAACCTCTCAAAATTTTCAGAAACAACAAAGTGAAGGGCAAATGGCAATTCTCGCACGCAACTTTTGCAGAATCCCCAATAGCAGGAGGCAGATGCAGAGTCACCATTCTCATCATCTTCGTCTTCTTCAAGTAAGAGATGGGAAAAGTAAGGATCCGCAGGCGGTGGGAACAGAACTGGGCTCTGTTGTTGAGCCATGCCATTTCAGGTTTAAAGACAAATTCCGCAACCTTTGCTAGCATCCTCCTTGCCCATGCCAAAATGGGAGCTTTGGAATAGTATGTACATCCATTGAAGCATAAAGAACATAGGAATTGGTGAGGGAAGAGTTACGAAGAGAGGAAATACGGAGGGAGGAATTGTGAAGAGAGGAATTCCGGAGGGAAGAAATAAGGTAGGAGGAAATTAGAAGGGAGGAGATGATGTTGATGGAAAGGGAAGGGGAGCTGCTACGCTATCGGGAGGAGGCTGCCCGGAGAATGGTACATGCTGATCATAATCCTCAGGCTCCACTATTGGAATCTGCTCCTGATCCAACCCTTTCTAAAAGGGACTTATATTGGTATGGTGTGTTGGAAATAGGATGCCATTTAATTGTAATCCTAAACATTATTTATTTCATGTATCTCCTAAGTCCTTGGAAAGTGTTCTCAAACACTAGGATTAGAAAGAGATTAATTTTGAATGAAATAATCATGTTAATTGACATTTGTAATTAATTCTAAATGTTAGGAGCATGTGAGGGCGTCCAAAATGAGTTCCTAAATAATAGGAGCACATGGGGCGCCCACATGGAAGGTGGAACCCACCTTGAGTAAAGTTAACTGTTTGGAGAAAAAGATAGCACTTCTGTAATGCATGTAAAGATTCTAGAAGTTAGGGATTGATGTTTGCATGCATGAAGTTCAATTCAGTTCAGTTATGGTTTCCAATAATCTTCCAGTTGCATATGATTTTAGTTTTAGTTGAATGCTAGTTGACTTCAATTGACTTGGAATGCATGACTAATGACTTGAGTTGCATGACAAATAACAGGTGACTACTTTCAGTTAACAGGGGATGACCATTCTTGCATGAATGGTGGAGAGATATGTTTTAGTTAACAGAGAATGACTTGGACCCACCTTGGGCGCCCAAGTTGACTTCTTGGAGTTAACACTTTTGCATGCTAAGATATTT
>VDFB02326825.1:158037-227861 GCA_007258455.2 Sequoia sempervirens | reverse complement strand
AGTTATTGTTTATGTTTCTACGGAGGCCTAGGGTTTTTACCTTAATCATGCTCTTACCAATGCTTTTGTTGGTATTAAAAAACAACCTTAAATCTTGGGTCAGAAAATTAGTTGTCTTGACAAAGTTGTGGTATGATCTTGGATTGTATCCTAGAGTTTGTGGGAAGCTTGTGTTTGATCATTAAGGTATGTAAACCTGATCAGGGAAATGTATCATATATAGCATGGGTCTTGCTTTAATACTTTCCATAATGGTTATTAGTAGATCACATTATTATAGTTTGCGGTAACCCAAGATTGCATTCAAGTATGTAACAAACTTGGTTTGTAGTTTAAGATATACACTTTTAAGTAACATTCATAAAGTTTAGAAAATCTTGATCACTCTCTAGAATAGCCCATTAAACATGGGTTGTGCTTGATTAATTACAACTCTTGGATTATGCTATAATTACATTGTAACTTGTTAAACTTGAGACAACCTGAATGCACCCAATGATGATTGACACCTACATTATACAACCTAAATTAACTACATTATATGAGTGCCTCCATTTCTATCACAACATAGCCACATTAAAGTTGGGTCACACATGAATGCATCATGTATTTGTTATAGCACAATTGTGCCACATGACCAATAGAGTTATGGATCACATAATTACAGCCACAAGAATTTGTTCTTGTTGTGATTTTTATGGTGATTCCACACAACAAAAATCTAGACATGAAATTTTCAAAACCCTAAACCCTAAAAATGAAATATGATGAGATGTTGCTTTAAAAATATGATTTTCAAACCTGGAACTACAAATCTGACTTCACAATTGAATTCTGCAAAAGACAATGACTACCCTCAACTTGGCGATATCTTCTTGAATTTTTTCTGATTTTTCCCAAGAAAATCATCTTTAGTTCTCCACAAACTGTCTCAAGTAGAGCAAAACATTGTTGCAATAAATCAACAAACTCAATTTTCTTTATGTCGGCCATAATTTGATTTTTCTTTATTTTTCATGTTTGTCGAAATTCTCAATGAATGCTCTGGGGATAAACGTTAAAAAAAAAAAGAAAATTACATCAAATTTTACAAGCTAACTGAATGTATACATCAAATATAGCTATTATTTCAAGTAGGAAATTTTCACGATTTTGTAGTCAAATGAAGTGATGGATGATATTCTCGGCCTCCTGAACATCATATGTAACTCCACTCCGGCCCTTCCTCAACGACCTCCATATCTCGACTTTTAAGTTTTCTAGAACTCGGCCATTAGGGTATTTATCTTTGATAGATGAGGCATCCCATATCACTTAAAGGCTACTCCTATCTACAGTTTGACTCACTCTTTTTTGGATTTTTTGATATTTTGAAGCAATAATTTTGATATTTCATGTATATACGTGATATACACATATATATAGCTTTTAGCACATCTTAAAGTTTGTATTTACTGTGCATGGTTTTATCACTTTACATTTCACAGTTCAATTTTACAAATGTTTGAATTAAATCTCATGTGTAAGATAAGCAAAATTTGCTAACGCAAAGGCCAAACGAAAAATAAAAGAAAAATAAAAATGAAAGTGAAGAAAAACAAAAACTAAACTAAACAAACCCTACAAAAAGCAAACTAACCCTAACTACCTAAACTCTAACCTAACAAGCGATTAACCTTAACAAAGCAGCTTATTTTGATTTCTATGACTATTTCTATTGTTGTTTTGGTACGAATTAATGTAGGTTTATCTTTAAATTCATTCAAAGAAATTTCAAATGTTCTACTGTAACAATGAATTCTTCTAAATTTTTTGCATTTAACAATCGTAAATTCAAAAGCATACTTACCAATAACTTGGCTTATATGTATGAAAATGACCTCATTAAAGTTCAATTGCACACAATTCATCTAATGAGACCATACTCTACCTTCCTTTAGCCCTAGTTCATTTTTATGAACGGCTATTTCCATTTCTCTACTTTCTCCTCCTCCGAAAATCTTCATGTCTTTGGTCCTATCTGAGATGTTGCTTTTAAAATGATTTTCAACCTGAACTACAACTGATTCACAACTGAATTTTAAAAAAGACAATGATCCCTCAACCTAGTATATCTTCTTTGAATTTTTCTAATTTTCCCAAGAAATCATCCTTAGTTCTCCACAAACTGTCTCAAGGAGCAAAACACTGTCACAATAAATCAATGAACTTACTTTTCTTTATGTGGGCCACAATTTGATTTTTTTCTTATTTTTCATGATGTCAAAATTCGATTTCCTAGTAAAATTTTTAAAAAACCGGATTCAGCAGATAATGGGGATAAACTTTTTTAAAAAAAGAAAATTACACATCAAATTTTACAAGCACCCGACGATACATCAAATTATACATATTTCGTCAAAAAAAATTGTCAGATTTTGTAGTCAAATGAGTTAGTGCATGGATGATATTCCTCAGTTCCTAGAACACGAGGAAGTAATTCCACTCTGTCCCTTCCTCACTGACCTCCATATTCATGACTTTGAAGTTTTTCGGGAACTCGCCTACATAGGGTATTTGGCCTTGATAGATGAGGCATCCCATATCACTTAAAGGCTACTCCTATCTACAGTTTGACTCACTCTTTTTTGGATTTTTTGATATTTTGAAGCAATAATTTTGATATTTCATGTATATACGTGATATACACATATATATAGCTTTTAGCACATCTTAAAGTTTGTATTTACTGTGCATGGTTTTATCACTTTACATTTCACAGTTCAATTTTACAAATGTTTGAATTAAATCTCATGTGTAAGATAAGCAAAATTTGCTAACGCAAAGGCCAAACGAAAAATAAAAGAAAAATAAAAATGAAAGTGAAGAAAAACAAAAACTAAACTAAACAAACCCTACAAAAAGCAAACTAACCCTAACTACCTAAACTCTAACCTAACAAGCGATTAACCTTAACAAAGCAGCTTATTTTGATTTCTATGACTATTTCTATTGTTGTTTTGGTACGAATTAATGTAGGTTTATCTTTAAATTCATTCAAAGAAATTTCAAATGTTCTACTGTAACAATGAATTCTTCTAAATTTTTTGCATTTAACAATCGTAAATTCAAAAGCATACTTACCAATAACTTGGCTTATATGTATGAAAATGACCTCATTAAAGTTCAATTGCACACAATTCATCTAATGAGACCATACTCTACCTTCCTTTAGCCCTAGTTCATTTTTATGAACGGCTATTTCCATTTCTCTACTTTCTCCTCCTCCGAAAATCTTCATGTCTTTGGTCCTATCTTCACTTTTCACTTTGTTAGACCAAGACATATCATAATTTATATTGTTATCAAAGAGAGAAAAAGTAAAATCTTGATATTATGTATCTTTTATAAAATCGGGAGAATTTCCTTTTATAACTTGTGAATTTTCAACTTAGAGCAAAAAGCACGCGTTTACTGCTCGATTTTCTCGCTCCTTCTCTTCATTTGTGTTTTCCACTTATAAGGAGAATGATGACTGATTAATACTATTTCCTCATTTTTGATGTGATGTCTATGAATCTCGGCATTCTCACCTATTTTCCTACAAAAAGTTAGGATTTTCTTTATAATGACAGTTTTCAAATCGTTTTGATGTATCAGTTAATTTTTTAATATTTCCAACTCCACTAGGGTTGAACATTTTTCTCATTAACAATTCCTTTCTTCTAGCAGTTAGAACTTCTTCTGTTAATGAAATCACTTTAACTATGGCCAGAATTACCCTAGTTAAAAATAATTCACACTCGAGTTCACCATTATCAGTTGTATCATGAATTCTACACTCGGTAACTCTACCAAAGGTGAATAAACTCAAAGGATGTAATTTCTACTTAAATTTTTTCCAAAGTTTCTCAACTTCCATACTAAAATACCAACTTGCACTAGATTTTCAATTTATAAGCTTCCTTCTTAAACTCAAGACTAATATAAATCTTAACATAACCACCCTCCTTCTAGCACCAGTTTCCTATTGACGATGATGTCACTCGCAACAATAGGTCAAAAAAATTGTTCACAGACAAACCGCGAAGAACCTATCCTTCTTGAAAGATATCAAAAAACAATAATCAAAAAGGGGAATTTATCTTAACAGGGAAAGATTGACTCAGTTCAATCCCAAGTCTCCAATAGTTAGGTCTTGACTGTACCAAGTTCACTTAAGGGTATGATGTGATATTGTTGTTAATCGCAAAGTGAATATGGTTGTTTAGAATCATATCTATTAGACACTGAGTTTTCAATTGGATTGTAAGAACAAATATCATGAAATCGAAAGATTTGAAATAATATTTCATGAACATCAACAATTTCTTTGCTATCACTTAAGTAAATTTAGCATTAAGTATTCAACAATTTCATAGGAAACAAAATATTTTTAAATAAGTTTCCATTCATTCATCTATTTTTTGGAACATTTTCAAGAATTTAAACATCTATTCTAAAACAAAGCATAAAAAATACTAAAAATTAAAATTTATCTCGATTATTCTCCACACATGCCCCAAAGAATTAACTAAATCAAAGCAAACCACTGTATACTTCACCAGATTACTTCACATCTACATATAAAATAGTGCGAGCTTTTAAAGAGAGGGTTTTTAGTTTGGACCCCGAGTAGGTTCTGTATGAGCCCTTAAATGGCGCAGCACACAATCTTGTTCAGATGAACTAACAAAACCAACTACAAAAGATTCATGAGATAGGTAGCTATCAAATTGGCTTTGATATTGATTAAATTTTACATGCATACAATTTTTTCGACCAGAATGATATAGAAAACCGAAAAAAAGAACAAAACTTGGAGAAGTTTTGGCTCTTTCAACATCCACAAATTTTGAACTTAACTTACAAAAAGGGTATCCTCTGGCCTTTTATAGAACACAAGGCACATATATGATAAGAAAAATACATGAGAGGAAATCCAAGGGAAAAATCACATCAAGGCATATGGAATGTAGTGACTGATAAGATAATTGTAATCAAAGTCAACGAAGGTCAACTCCAATTGCACGTTGAAGCTCTTCGGGCTTTAATCTTTTTTATTATCACCAGGAAAATAAATTGAATCAAGATAGTGTGTAGGAACTTTCCAATATATTCAGAATGATCAGGTTATCATCCTATTCCCACTCTTTTGATCTGCATCGAGCTTTCTACTCTCAGGAATGAGCTTCCTTGGGAGTTGGCATTTTTTCTTTGTCGCATGCGTAATAGCAGGATTTCCAATATTCTGATGGATTCAAAGACCTCTGCATCACTTCTTGGAACATACAACCCAATTAGGATATGATTCCATCCATGATTCAAATGTGCCTCACCGCCCATACCCAAACTCTGCATCACAATCTACATCTCTTGCAATCACAAATTTCACTCATTAAATCCCATTAAAAGAAAAAACATTTATAAACATCTCATGTAAACAAAACTATTATTCAATGTTAGTGCATAAATCTCATAAATAACAAGCTTTCTAGCATATCACAAACTCTTACATGATTATCTTCTACATATACTGAGTTATCGGACTATTAGACTCATTAGATAACCTTAAGATTTTAAAATTTCATTTCACATCGCTATCTAGTACCGGTACCCGGTATTCAACTTTACCCATGAATTTTCTTGGACTTTGGTTTTACCGGACTTCCATCTTACTGGACTCCAAATATCGGACCGGAACATTCTACTCACATCTATATTACCTTTTTTCCTTTTCAAACATTTTTGGTATCCAAAACACTACATTACAAAGTACTCTTTGATTAAAGATTTCTCTTTGCTTTTCACTTCCAGTGATCTTTCAACTAGCTAGCTCTTGCCATATGAGTTAATTTTATTTTTTTTACTTGGGTCCCCAAGTATTAAAGTATTGGGGTGTGTTGTGAGACCACACAACACTACACACAAAACTATCCAAAATTTCTTCTATCTCTTCCTTTTCTGATGTAGGTGACAGAATGTTCCATTATGCCTCTATAGATTCATTCTCCTTAACTCCTTCATGAGATTTTGTCAAATCAACAATGTTAAACACAAGTGAAACATGAATCTCACTCAACAAGTCTACCTCATAAGCATTTCTTGAATCATGTTTCTTTAGGATCTTGCATGGTCCAAACTTCTTCATCTTTAACTTATTGTATGTACCAACTGGAAACCTCTCCTTTCGCAAATGAACCATGAATTCATCTCCTACATAGAACTCCTTATATCTCCTTTTTTGATATGTCTTAGCCTTATACTGAGAGTTCATCTTATTTATATGTTTCTTCACCTCTTCATGCAAATTCTTCATTTGCTCAAGAAAATATTTATCCTCGACACTACTCTTCTCTCCCATATCGATCTTTCTTAGTTTAGAAGTAATTTTTGGACTATTCCCATACATAATTTAGAATGGTGATTTACCAGTGCTCCTGGAATTATTATAAGAAAATTTCACCTATGGTAAAATCAAATCCCATCCCTTGGGTTTATCTCCTACTAAGCATCTCAGTAGGTTACCCAAACTCCTATTCACCACCTTCTTTGTCCATCAGTATATGGATGGTGTGTAGAACTAAACTTCAAATCATTCTTCAACTTCTTCTACAGTGTTCTCCAAAAATACACAACAAACTCGATATATCAATCTGAAACTATGCTCTTGGATAGACCATGTAGTCTCACCACCTCTCTAAAAAATAACTCTACAACATGAACATCACTAGTCTCATGTACAAAATGAAGTGTTCCATCTTCAAAAAATATCAACCACCACAAATATGGAATCATTCCCTCTCTGTGTCCTCAACAATCCAAGGATAAAATCCATACTAATGTCCTCCCATGGCATCTCAGGTATAGGTAATGGCTAATAAGATCTAGTATTTTGACTTGCCCCTTTTGCCATCTAACATACTCTACAACTTTGCACAAACTTCTTCACATCTTGTTGTAATCATGGCCAATAGTAATTCTCACCAACAATAGCAATGGTCTTACCTCAACCAAAGTGTCTAGTTAATCCTTCATTGTGTTTCTACTTTATTAGGTTCTCTCTCATGGAACTCCTTGGAATGCACAAATGGTTCCCTCGAAACAACATACCATCTTGGATTGTAAAATCCAATCATCCTGTCCTATCTAAAGTGATAGGCTCCATACAAGCTCTCCAATCCTCTACAAAATCAGGGTCCTCAGGGTACAAGCTCTTAAGTTCATTAAACCAAACAAACTTCAATCCGAATTTTTGTTAACAAACTTTGCCTCCTACTTAAGGCATATGCAACTCTATTAGATCTTCCACTCCCATGCTTCAAAAAAATGTATCTTTAAAAAAATTCAACCCATTTCAAATGTCTTTGATTCAACTTCCCTTGACTATTTAAATATTGTAAAGCTTGATGATTAGTAAATAAAATAAACTCTTCTAGCTATGACCCTATGGTGATTCAACTAGAGAGTTTTCTTCTTTCAAGATTACATAATATTGTTGCTTAGGAGGAAGGATTTTGGAAGCAGAGATCTCGAGCTATTTGGTTAAGGAGTGGGCACAAAAACACAATTGTTTTCATCTTTCAACTACACCGAGCCTCTAATTGAACTAGTCATATCCTTCAAGATGGTCAATTGTTGGATATGGATGATGAGATTAGGCATGCTTCCTCTTCTTTTTTTGTCGAGCTTCTCTCTAATAATCTTCATTTAGACCCTATTTGTTAAGAGCCTTTTCTAGATGTTATCCCTAAGATTATTTCTGAAGACCTTAACAAAATACTTTGTTGCATTCCTTCAGATGATTAAAAAGGTGGTCTTTTATTTTGAAGGTAATAAGGTCCATGGGATGGATGGTTTTCATATGTTCTTGCAAATATTTTGGGATATTATTTCTAGAGATGTCTTGGATGCTACCAAGGAGTTCTTTGGTAGTAGAATTTTTTTGAAAGAATTAAATTCCACTTTTATTGTCCTTGTTCCTAAAATCAATATTTGCAAAGGATAAAAGTACTTTTCTCAGACACAATAAAATAAAAACATTTTATAGTAAATTTTTACATGCCACAATACGGATGCTACTAGCTTAGATATCTTAAATACATCTATCTAAAATACATCGAGATATATCAGTCTTGAGGCGCCTATCTATTCTTAAAAACAATTAAACTATATGCACCTCGAGACTAATATCGCTCGACATATTTTAGATAGATGTATTTAATATATCTAAGCTAGTATAAATATAGTGTAATATTAATATAAGATGCTTTAAAATGAAATAGTAATGTAATTTCTATTTTGTTTCTACTATATGATGATTACATAATATAATATTACTTAACTAAAATAAATTTATATAATAATTATTTTCAATAATAATAAGTATAATTAAATATATATAATAATGTGTATAATAGAAATTCCATTTTATTTCTTTTTTTTATCGATAAATAGCTACTTGTGGAGAAACACCTATAAAGTGAACAAAAATAAAAATTTGGACTGCTTCAGACCCAATATTGGGGAGCACAAAAACCTGCTTCAGAACCATGAATGGGGAGCACAAAAAGGCAACACCAAACCAAATTTACCCTTGCCTCTAGATTATTCTGACTATATTCCACTCCTATCCATTGCAGATACTGTAAGAAGTAGCAACCTACCGGATGCTAACATCAACTTTGAGTCCATAGATACTATGCATTTTCCATCCTTGTGGAGTGAGAATGAAGCTGCATGTTGAATGGTACCTCATTTTTCTTCCATTTTCTTTGAACCGTGGTCCAATTTCCCTTTGTATCCTTGGCTCCCACAACCACCCCTGGGTGTTGAGGGGGTTCTTGTTCACTCTCAAAACCCAAGGTCATTGCAACTTCTACCTGGTCTACCTCCTCTTCACCTGGTTATAGTTCTTTTTCTTTTTGTTGAGGGGGGTTTTGTTTCCTTGTAAAGCCCAAGGACATTGCTCTTTTTGCCAGATCGGCCACCACCTTGCCTAGTTTTGGCATCTTAGCTTCCACATGTTTTTTCTTTCCCTCCACATTTGGATTATCCGGTGGTGACCTCTAAGCATCAACCTTTCCTGTTGGGGTACCATTGGTGGTTGAATCTTCCTTGACTGACCCTTCCAATTCTACTGAATAATTATTAGATGAAATGTCTTTCCCCCATGTGGCTTGGAAGTCACTTCTCCACTTAGCACAATGAGCAACAATATGCCTAGTATTGAAACATCTATGGCAATGAAATGGTAAACACTCATAATCTATCAGCTGAACCCAGCTTCCATCGACAGTTTTTAGAGTTAACTCAGCGACAAGTGCCCTGGAGGTGTCCAACTCCACCAAAATGTGAGCATAGGTTGTGTTCATGTAGTTTGATGAGTTCTCATCAGCCCCTGAGAACTTCCCCAATGAATTACCAATGGTTTCAAAGCAATAATCAAACCAGAATTGCAGTGGAAGGTTTGACAATCTTACCCAAGTTGGAGTAGCATTAAAAGACTCAGTAAGAAGATTGAAAGAGGGGTACCACGGTTTTAGCATAAGAAAGTGCTAGTCAGAACTCCATTGGTAATCACATAATATTGTGTTCATGTCTTGGTCACTCTTAAATAGGACCACAAAAATCCTCATGCACAAGGATAAATCTCCACATTTCCATCCAAAATGGGTTGCCATGTTTTGGTGATCCACTAATGCAGTGCAACGAGGCTTGCCCAAAAACCTTTGGATCTTCCGATCAAAGTCAACTCAATGAAATATGTATCATTTCCAATGACCTCTTTGCAAATCTCCTCACCCAAGACCACTATTGGGGGTTGGAAGTGTATGGGAGTGGACGATTGGATTGTTTACTAGCGACATCTTCTACTTCGCAAGACAACCCCACAATTGCCCTTGTAGTATTCCCAGTCAAATTCAGAAACCCCTGTTTACGAGCAGCACCCTCATTCGAGACCCAACCCTCATCGCGTTCCTTTAATGGATGCCCCACCCTATTTCAAAAATCACCAAACATAGGTTTTCCATCTAGGATTTTTGTCTCCATTCCAGAGCATCCCCTCCCACCTTGATCTCCACGCAACCAAGAACTATCCTTGATTGGCAAAGCGGAAGAAGCAAAAGCTTGGAAATTACTAGGGGAAATATTTTCACCAGGCGTCCCACCATATTTTTTTTCGGCATCATAAGCCCTAGCTCCACTGTTTAATGCTTTCTTGTAGTCTAGCTTAGCTTCAGAAATTCGGCCATGACCCGTGTGTGAAGAAGCCCTAGAGCCATCATCGTCCACTGTCAAACAACAATTTCCCATGATGCCATCATCTTTGGAAGCAAGTTGCAGTTGCAGAAGCGGAGTGAAGCATTTCAAACTAATTGAAATTCTATTCTATTTCTATTATATGATGTCCATATAATATTATAATATTATCTAAATTTAATTTAATTTCAAAACTAGTTAAATATATAAAAAACTTATTTTCAATAACAACAAATATAATATAAAATAATTTTCCATATTTTAACGTGTAATTAAATAATTAATTAATAATATAAGAAGAAGAAAAAATATTTCCTAAAAATAAAATTGAATAATTAAAAAAAGACAAATGTAATATAAATTTGTTAAATAATGAAATAAAAAATGAAATTCTTGACAAGAATAATAATATAAAAATAATATAATAATTTTAATAATATAAAAATATATAGATCAAAAAAACAATATTATAAAAATATTAATATAATAATAATACAAATAATAGAATAATTTTAAAATTAAAAATATCATACTAATATTTATAATATTATATTAATAAAAATATAATAATATAATTATAAATATATAAAATCATCATAATAATATAGAAATATAATAGTAATAATATTAGAACTTAATACTTACTAGATGAAACCCTAACCTTAAACATAAGTGAAAATCAAACTTTAATGAATACCACTCTTAATTGAACCATGATCTAAAAGCTTATCCTAAGCCAAACAATCCACAATTATAACCATATCTCAAACTTATCATACAACCATAAACCTTACTCGAGCCCAAAAATTAACCCCAAACCTAACCGTACCCCTATCCTTTAACATAACACTAACATTATTCAAACATCAAGACTAAAAATAATGCAGTGTTAACTCTAATCCTAAACCTCACCTCTGACTCTAATCATAAACTTTACTCTAATCCTATTTGATCCCCAATCTTAACCAAATTGAACCCTGACTATTAATTGTAATTAAAGGGTAAATCTTATTTAATTTAAATAGCAACACTAATAAACCTTAACAATTAATAATATCATAATAATAATGTAATATAATAATAATATAATATAATAAATTAATAATATTAGAAAAAATGTAATAATAAAATAATAATCATACAACTAATGTAATATATTATTACAAACACACAACAAGAAAATTGCAAAATAGATTCCTACAAATTTGATATATCTCGGTGTTTCCTATATAGATTATGTAATAGGATAGATAATTTAGTGTTATTTTAAGATTATATTGTTATCATTTTTATTCATTAATGTAAATTTGAATAATTATATATTTTACTAACCAAAAACAAATTTAAAACAATTTTTACTATATTATAAAAGTAATAAAATTTTAAAATATACATTTATTTTTGAAAAAAAAAATTAATAAAAGAGGGTAAAAACTTTATTAATCAACTAGAGCAATACAAAGCATAAAGTGGTAAGAAACCCAAAAGGGCCAAGGAACATCATACAAGAAATCAAGAAGTGTTCGTGCAACATCCCATATCCTCTGTAACCCATCCGTCCAAATCCTAGGCAAGATCCCTTGGAAAACTGTCACAATCATCCACCAACCACATCCCATTCTTTTCCCCATTTGGCTAACCCATTAGCCACCTTATTCCATTCCTAAGGGATATGAGAGAAGGTGATAGAATTGATTAATTCTCCATGACTATTGATTTGCTTAGCCACCACCGCAAGCTTCCAAATAACATCATCAAACTATCGTCTATTTATCAAGTCAACCACCACTTGCTCATAGATAATTCTTTTCCAGCTGAGGGTATATGCCTTCTTCAAATACAAATGAATTTTCAAAGCCTCCATAAGGTTATTAGAGTGTTGACCCATATACTCTGAAAAGAAGAACACAACCACCTCAGAGTTGTCTCTTCCCACCCCGCCAATACCAACGTTCCTAGGATTACCCCTTGTAGACCCATCAATGTTTATTTTCAAGACTCTAGAGGGAGGAAGCATCCAATGCCCTCCCCTAAAGACCTTCCCTCCAAAACACCTGCTTCACCCAATCTTGGGCCTTCCAATACCACCAACAGAAATCCCCAGATTACGAATCACTCTAGTATCTCCAGGGTCCACCAGGATGGACAAATCACATTTAGCATACAAATTCTTTTGCAAAGCCCCAAGAATGGGAGCCCAAAATTGACCCACGAGAAACTTCTCATCTAGAAATATCTTGCAATTGGGCTCCAACCAAATGTGCTATATAATCAAACTGGGACCAATAGGCCATGATGTGTGCAAAAACGAAGTCTTCATTGGAAGGGGCCCAATGTTCTACCAAAACTCATCAAGAGAAGAAGGATGTCTGCACTGTAAATTCTAGGCCCCCCACTAAAAATTCCAAATAGTCCTAGCAAAAGGGCACTGAAGGAAAATATGAGAAACAATCTCACCCTCTTTTAGGCATAGGAAACATAATGAGGGACCTTGGAAGCCCTACTTATAGAGGTTATCCCAAGTCAAGCACATGCCATACACCACCAGCCAAGAAAATAAATTGCATTTCGGCCAAGAGAATTTATTCCAAATATTTTTCCACCATGGAACATCAGCATTACCTAAAGCCTTTCTATCCAAAACACAATACCCAAAAGCCACAAAGTACATCCCTTAAGGATCCAAACCCCAAACCAGCACATCTAGCTCCAAAAGAGAACAACATACTCTAGTAGCCAAAATGGAGTCCAACTCCCTCCTATCCTCCAAAGATCCACCCAGAGGCCACTCCTACATATCATTCCACTGGTAAATAATAGTCTACCCCAAAGCCCGAAAGGCTTTGAAATCCATCACTTTGCTTCAACCAGCCTGAACAAAATTCCTACATAAATCCCCCAAGTGAGGATGTGAGGAGATAATATATGGGAAGCCATCCCAAGATTCATGCCAAAAAATAGCATCAGAACCTTTGTTACAGATCCAAAATAGGCCTTGCTTAACCAGCGTGGCTCCCCTCTTGAGAGTATCTCAGATCATAGAGCCTTTCCCCAAAAGACTAAATCGAGGAAACTCAGTGCCATCCTCCTCCCCAAGGTAGTTGAAGGTAAGGATCCTAGCCCAAGATTGATTTTGGTGTACAGCTTAGCAACCAAAGCTTTCCCATTCCAATCCACCCTATGCAATCCTATATCACCATCCTGCTTTGGCTAACAAACAACTTCCCACTTAATTAAGCTCCACTTCCTCGAAAGGAGAGTACCTGACCAAATAAATTGCCCACATAGCCCCTCAAACTCTTTGATGAAGCTTAAGGGAGCATTCATCACCAAACACCTGTATATAGGTAGGGCCTACACCACAGACTTCAACATAGTAACTCTATCAGCCATAGAAAGCCATATTGAGGTCCAATGACAAACCAATCCTCAAAATTTATCAATCACATCCTACCAAAAGTTCTATGGAGGTAGGCACACATCCAAAGGGATACCAAGATAGATAAATGGAAGCTTCCCCACCTAAAACCTTAAGATCCTAGCAATATGCTGCTGGATAAGCATGGGGGTATTAAAGAAATAGATGCAATACTTACTTCATTAATGCTTTGACCTAAGGTAGCTAAGTAACAATCCAAATTCCATCGAAAAGCAATTGCTTCAGCCACCTCAGCAACACCTATCAAAGCGAAATCGTCCACAAACTAAAGATGAGTTTGAGGAGGGAAAGAGTTGCTCCATTTCCATCCTTGAATGAGCCTATCTGTAACCTGAGACTTAATGAACCTCCCCAAGCCTTCAACCATCAAGATGAATAAATATGGGGATAAGGGATCCCCCTGTTGAAGACCTCTAGAAGCACCAAACAGACCATAGGACTCTCCATTTATGAGAACGAAGAAGGAGGGCGTCGTCACACAACTCATGACCCAATGAATCCACTCACTACTAAACCAAAAGGCTCCTAGTATTTTCTTCAAAAAACCCCATTTAACCCTATCATAAGCCTTATCCGTGTCCAACTTTATAAACATAGCCTTTTCCTTCGAAGAGGCCATGGAGTGAATAGTCTCTACCGCAATAACTACTCCATCCAAAAATTTCCTACTTGCAACAAATCCCCCTTGTTCCTCTGAGATCAACTTATCCATCCATTACTTCATATGCATAGCAATTAGCTTCATATTGATTTTATACACTACATTACACAAAGCTATTAGTTGGAAAAAGGTCTAAAGAATCAACACCCTTGCGTTTTGGAATAAGAGCAAGAAATGTGGCATTCATGGCCCTCAACATTTCCTTATTCTTTAAAGACTCTTGCACAACCTCCAACAAATCAAGGCTGATCACTTCCCAAAATTCTTCAAAGAACTCTACCGAAAACTCATTTGGACTAGGAGCCTTCCTTTTTTTGAACTGAAACACCACATCCTCCAACTCCTTCAAAGAAATGGGCTTAAGAAGAGAGGCATTCATATCCATAGTCACCAGAGGGGGAATACAAGCCAAGAGAGCAGCTTCTTCCTCACTTGCCGAAGGGGTATCCTCAAAAAAGAAAGAAGAGGAAAAGCGGACCACCTCACTAGAAATCTCCAAAGAGGAAGAAAGCACAAAACCCTCAAGAGAGTGAAGAGAAGAGATAATGTTACCTTGTCTATGAGCCTTCACCGCGTTATGAAAGAAGGAGGTATTCTTATCCCCTTCCTGAAGCCAGTCAATATGAGCCTTCTATTTCCAAAAAAATCCTCCTGAAGCTCCCTTTCCTCAAGGTCTTTAACTGCACTATCCTCTAACCTGCTCAAATTTGCATCAAGACCCTGATCCTAAACTTGCCTGGTAATAGAATCCAGGAGCTCCTGAACAACCCTTTTCTTTTGAAACACATTGTAAATTGATACTTATTCCAATATTTTAATTTATACTTTACATATTGAATCCTCTTCACAAAGGAGTACATAGTTGTACCAAAAGCAAGTCGTCCTTCAGTCCACCATCTAGTAACCAAATCAAGAAGACTCTCCTTCCTAAGCCACATAAGCTGAAATCTAAAATTTTGTTTCCTAGAATCATCAGCCAAATGGGCAAAGAATTTAATCATCCAATGGTCTAATCCTTGCCAATCTAAAATTTCAGAGCTTGACAGCCACTTGTCGCCAAACCAAAAATTGGAAAAACAAGAAACCTGTCTAATCTTTCAGAAATGGCTTCAACACCTAGCCTCCTATTATTTCAAGTAAACATGTCATTCAAAGGTTCAATATCCACAAGCCGAATTCAAGCCAAATTCTCCCCAAGAAGATCAAAGGAGGGGTCCAAATGAGGCACCCCCTTTTCTCCTCAAGAGAGGCAATTGCATTGAAGTCACCTACCATAATCCAGGGAAGGAAGGGATCCAACAATCTCAAAAAATTGATATGAGACCACAAGAGAATCTTACCAAGGACACTTATCGAAGCATAAATGTTGGAAAGAAAAACTCTTTCCCCTATCTCCAAACTAATCATAAGAGAAATGGAGAATATACTGGAGAACCACCAAATAGGAGGGATTCTTTGAGAATCCTAGAAGAAAGAAAGACCTTTAGAGCTCCCCTGTGCACCCACACACTAACATAAACCTCTATTCCAAATATTAGATGCACTCTACATCATACTATCCATAGATAGCTTCATCTCCTAGAGGAAAACCAAATCTGGAGATTAAGCAAGAACCAAGTCCTGAATAGCCTTTTGTCTATGGATTCTATTCATACCCCTCACATTCCATGACAACATAATCATCGTGAAGGGTTAGAGAGGTGAGAATTCAATATCTTCACTGACCCAAACTCAACCAATGTCTCACCATCCAACTTAACTTTCTCTTGATCCTCCTTCCTACCCACCTTTTGGGACTTATCAGGAGCACTCTTTTTTAGAGGCTTTTGTTGCACACCCAAAATAGGGGAAGAAGCATAAGCTTTACTCTTGCCAAATTCTCTTGAACCCGAACCTCTAGTAGGGCATGCACCAATAGCGACAAAGTATATACCAGTCAACACACAAGGGTCCCCAAGCCCAACCTCAGGGGAAGGAACAAAAGAATCCTTCACTTCCCTAGGAGCCTCCACAGGGCCAAGAATCGAAGATTTAATAGCCATAGGCTCAAGATTATGAGTAGTAAAAGGGGGAGCATCCACATGCATGTCAGGAGATATCCCCTCCTCGCGAACTAAGTCATCCAATGCATCAAACCTGTTAAACAACCCCTCCTCTTGGAATTTCCAAAAAGACCTCTTCTAACTTCGGCCTTTATTTTGAGACCTAACAGGCACAAATCCATCTTTATCCAGAGTCACCCCCTACATGGGCCCTTTTCCCTTTTCGGATCCTGAATTTGAAGGAGCCATCCCATTATTTGAGTTACTCACACTAGGAGCACGAGGACATCTCCTTTGAAGATGACCGTACTCATAGCATAGACAACATCTAAATGATAGAGTTTCATAATCTAATGGTTGAGTCCAAGAACTAAACCTCACTATCAAATCAATAGAGTCAGGCAGAGGCTGACTCAAATCAATCTCCACACAAACACGTGCATATGAAAAAATCCTCTTCTCCAGAGTCTGTTGAGAGGGGCTAATCAATTTTCCTAGCAACAATTTAATAGATTGTAGTACATCTCTCCTCCAGCATTCAAGTGGTAGTCAAGGAAAGCAAACCCAAACAGGGACCTTGTACGGCAACTCTTTCGCCCAATTAAAGCCTGTATGTCATGGTTTAATGAATAATCCAACCTAATTATAAAAGTATGGGCCACCTTCAAAAGCCTTATTTTGATCTGAAATGCATGAAAAAACCACCAAGAAGTTATTCGTAGCTAACAGAACCTCAAAATTCCCCTCTGGGTTCCAAGTCCTTTGAATCCAAGGGTCAAGGAAAGGAAGAGAGACCCTCATCCCCAAAAAATTATAGATTAAAACATGCTTGTTGTAATATTCTAAATCCTCTGCAACTACCTCCCTTTGAATCACCACCACGGGGTGCACTTGAGCCCTTTCCAAGCAACCATTAACCTTTTGCACTTTAAAGGCATCGATCCTAGACAAGCCCATACTAGGAGAAGATAGAGTGGGAACCCCGTCCCCGGCCTCCGTCATAGCGTCGTCCCCTAGCACCTCGTGCAAACCATCATTCAAATCCATGAGAACCACACCTAGTAGGCCAAACCAAAATACCACCACTCACCAAATCTTGATTGCTTCAAACCCCACTCCATCGATCAAGCAATACAAACAAACAACGAATAGACCCCACACTCCAGCCCACACACTAGTAGCCCACACGGCCAAGGAGAGGCCCACACCAATGAAAGCTTCAGCTTACCACACGCAACAGAAAAGATAAAGTCTGTAAACAAAAAGAGAACACCCCTCCCCCCGCAACACAACAAAAACCCCCACCCCATGATCTGTAGACAATCCCACTCAAGCACACACCAGGAGAAGATACCACACAAATAAATAAAACCCAAATCCTTAAGCCACCAACAACCCCCCCCCCCACTGTGTAGATGTAGCAAAAGAAAGCAAACAACAAAGGACATCGAGCATGCACAGAGAGAAAATCCCTCATGCAGTTCGTGGCCTCACGTAGCGGACTGGTGCAAGCACTAGCACCATCCCTCTACTTTTTGAAATATAATATTTATTATATTTTGAAAAAAAATTACATACATAAATATAAATATAAAATTTATGTATCTATATAGAAAAATGCTCTATTTATGGAACTTTGTCAAATATTTCAAACACCTGTTAACAATGAAATATCCCAAAAAAATCCTTAAAAAATCTATCTTTCCTATAAATCTGTCTTTTAACATCTAGATTTTTTAGCCAATCGTATTCATGATAAATACTTTTGAAATATTTTAAAGTTAAATTTTTTGCATCTCTACTTTAGAAAAGATAAATATTTTTCAAGTAGAGAAAAATAAACATCATTGAACTACTTATATAAAATACAATTAAAATTATACTCAAAATTATACACATATATTATCATGTATCACTAATTAAACTAGCACTTGCAATAGGAGGGGGTGCAATGATTACACGATAGAGAATTATATCTAAGTTAACATGGTAAGAAATTTTATTTTTTATTGTCTATATAATTTTGTAATACAAATTTAAAATACATAAAATATTGTTTGCAACATTTACAAAATATTTGTATTACATATTCACCTATAGGGAATTGAAGGAAATATTTGTATCAAGTTCAATTTTGAAGATTTTATAATCGATAATTCCCTATGCCAAGAAAAAATATTTTTAATTGTTCATTTACTTGATAGTTTGACAAATATACTTTGATTATCTTAATAAATCAATAACCATATTTGGATCTCCTTTAATGAGATATCAAAGTAGCAAAACATAACTATTTTCTCCTTTATAAGAAATTATGCTCAAAAGTTGTCCATGTAATCTTGATTATTCATTGATGAGAAATCAAGTTGTATGAGACATCATTGTGCTTGGTACATGGGATCAAATATGCCGTCTTAGAAAATTAGTATACTATCATTAATGTGCAAACACAATTTTTTTTGTCCTAGATAAGTATAACACTACATATTGTATACCTATATGTTCCAATGTTTTATTTGATGTTATTAATTATTGGTGCAAGCCTTGGTTCTTCATTTTTTATTTTTTTCATGCCTCTCTAGAAAGTATTAAACATCCTTGACCATCAAAGGCCAATTATAGATCTTTTATATAAGACACATGTTTTGTCTATATTAAAGTGAGTTCCTCCTAATTTGGCTAACTTCTTATACTTACTCATGGATTTCCAGTGGAAAAACCTAATGGTGGCACTTTGATAAGTAAATTGAGAGGATATTCCTCACATAAATTCATCAAGAATGGATTTTTGTATGCAAGAACTCCTAATACACTTTGACAACTACCTTTACCATCTATAGTGGCTTACAAATAACAAGTGTGAGAACACAATATAATGAATATCTACACATCACAATTATGCAAAAATAAACACACAAAAAAACTCAAAATCTAGAAACATACTTATCTAGATAAAATCTACTTTGGGTCATAAAAAATTGGTCTATGAAGCAACTAATTCTAGTTCCATAGTGCAATAAGGAACTACAATGAATTTACAAAGATCAATTTAGCCTCAACAAGTTTGAGCACCATTGAAGAGCTCTACAATACTTAGTTTCACATTCTCCTATTATAAATAGACTTTAGAGTACATACACTCTCCATAATAGCTTGACACCATCAACAAGAATATTCTCTTAGGTCCTAGGCATCTAGAAGGTTCATAACAACTCCTTAATTCCCTTGCCAACTGAAAAAGAATAATACCCAAAAAAGAATAGAAAACACATTGAAAATCTTTATTTTATAGAAATTGGATCATACATAGGTCTAGTCACCCCATCTGCTAGTTATATGTGCATTGGGGTGTATGGTGATTGCTAGGGGGAAACACCTGAATGCCAAGAGTGAACTACTAATTCAACATGATCATTTAGAGGCAATAATTTTTTCTGTAAATATTAGTTCCAAAAATATTCCCATCTATGTCTACCAAAAATAAATTATCCATAAAGATAAGCACAATTGACTATAGAAAGAATAAATAATGTCTATGTTGTTATCTTCATAAAACTAAATTGAATGCAATGAGGAAGTTTTGTTTGTATCCCAAAGAATAAACATACGTTGAAGTATATGATGCATACAACCATTCATCCAATTCGATGCCTTCAAAGGGTACTTTACCCCCTACATTCCATGTCCCCACAAATACTTTGCAACCAAGAAATATTGAAGTTACCTTATTGTTGTCATGTAGCAAGAAAAATGATTTGAAACAATAACTCATCTCAAATTTTAGTTTTTGTTATATATTTTTATACTAAGGGTGGCCTCATACCTTATCACCAATTTAATTCAATGGCTAATATACCTTAAATATTGAACATACATGGCCTCAAATATAGATGGCTCCAACCTTAGCTCTATTTCATATTTATTTTTGTTCAACAGCTTCTCTATACACTTGACAAAAACAATGAGAATTATATTTCAGTATGTAAAGCATGCAACATCAACTAATTGCAAGTTGAAAAAGTTAATTTCAAATTTGCAAAAGTATGTTTGAACATATACTTGAAATAAAATCCTATTTTATCTTTTCTTACACATAGTTATAATTTATGAACTTGTAAAATCACTAGGCATGGAACACTAGAATACAACTAACAATCTAGTAGACAAAGAAAAGCAAATATGACTAAAAATAAAATGAAATATGACTAAAAAGAAAAGCAAACATGACTAAAAATAAAAGAAAATATGACTAGGGGAGGTCAATTCCTACACCCTTTCGCATTGGGCTTCCCCTAGGGATTGACCTCCCGACCACTCGATGCCTTTTTGATAAGTTTGTGGATCCCAGAAGTAGACAAAACAATTCAAGATTGCATTTCTCATACTATTACACAAGTAACTATATTTTTTGTAAAAAAAATCAAGATTGCATTTCTCATACTATCATATAAGTAACTATATTTTTTGCACAATCATATTATAGACATGAAAAATCCCTTAAACCTAATTAAATTAAAGTCTATTGTCTAATTTTAAGTTTTAGTCCTTATAGCTCCAATGACCCAATGAAGTGGTCTTATGTGTTCAAAATTGATCTTTTTAGGTTTCATTAAATATTTTTTTCATTCAATTATATTATTACAATCGATCTTTTGTTTGTAAGTTTTTTTTGGAAGTATTGTTGAGAACCCAACAACTTCAATCTACATTTTCGTTAACAAACTTTGCTTCCTACTTAAGGCATCTGCAACTCTATTAGATCTTCTAGTCCTATGCTTCAAAAAAATGTATCTTTGAAAAAATTCAACCCATTTCAAATATCTTTGATTTAACTTCCCTTGACTATTTAAATATTGTAAAGCATGATATTCGTAAATAAAATAAACTCTTCTAGCTATGACCCTGTGGTGGTTCAACAAGATATTTTTCTTCTTTCAAGATTACATAATATTTTTGCTCGGGAGGAAGAATTTTGGAAGCGGAGATCTCAGGCTATTTGGTTAAGGAGTGGGCACAAGAACACATTTTTTTTCATCTTTCAACTACACCGAGCCTCTAATCAAATTAGTCATATCCTTCATGATGGTCAACTGTTGGATATG
Organism: Sequoia sempervirens; assembly: GCA_007258455.2. Lineage (NCBI taxonomy): Eukaryota > Viridiplantae > Streptophyta > Pinopsida > Cupressales > Cupressaceae > Sequoia > Sequoia sempervirens. The sequence goes on along the minus strand of VDFB02326825.1, from coordinate 206,336 downwards.
GATGATGAGATTAGGAATGCTTCCTCTTATTTTTTTGTCAAGATTCTCTCTGATAAGCTTCATTTAGACCCTAGTTGTTAAGAGCCTTTTCTAGATATTATCCCTAAGATTATTTCTGAAGACCTTAACAAAATGCTTTGTTCATTCCTTTGGATGAGGAGGTTAAAAAGGTGGTCTTTTATTTTGAAGATAATAAGGTCCCTAGGATGGATGGTTTTCATATGTTCTTCTTGCAAATATTTTGGGATATTATTTCTAAAGATGTCTTGGATACTACCAAGGAGTTCTTTGGTAGTAGAATTTTTTTGAAAGAATTAAATTCCACTTTTATTGTCCTTGTTCCTAAAAATCTAGCTACTTTTTCTTTTAATGATTTTCACCCTATTAGACTTTTTAACTCCATTTATAAAATCTTCTCTAGGGTGTTGGCTATGAAGTTGCAATAGGTTCTCCCTCAGATTATTTCTCTTCAGCATAATGGGTTTGTTCTAGGGAGGTAGATTCTTGATTCCATCATTTTTGTCCATGAGAATTTTCATACGTTTGTTATGAAAAAATGAAAACAGGGAAGCAACTCACCAAAAGAAGAGTTGAGGAAGAAAGAATCAAATCTTTGGAAGCACAATAAGTTTATGTAATGTATGCATTATTGGATATCATTCTTCTATTAAATTTTATTGATATAGTATGAAGATATTTTTTTGGTTTAATGTGAAATGTCTCATTCGATATTTCTAGAGTATTTTATAAGTAGATGATTCCATAGTTTTTATAACATTTGGATAAATTTAAAGTCTTCAGCTTAGAAATTTTAAAAAGATGGTCATCTAATTTTTTTAACAACAGTTAATGCTAAACAAATTATCTAATTTTTGTAACAATTAATGTTAGAAATTATAGATGCATAACATATGAAAAATAAATCTATTATATTCAAGAAGCTTTCATCTAGAATATTCTTTTTAAAAATACAAATGAAATTTAAAATGTCAACCATATATATATCATCTAATTGACAATGCAACTTTTTAATTTTTTAAGGAAAAATGATCACCAATTTACTTAGCTTCAATACTACTATAATATATACTCATTTCTTAATGGTGTGATTTTAAGACTATTTTAAAAAAAATTATAAACCTTAACATAAAATTTCATAGATTTTGGAGTCTTGGAGGCCTATTGTTGAGGATAGGATTGAACTCTATCCTTCAGCTAGGGGGTTTTTTGTGGCTACCTTTCAATATGAGGAGGATAGGGCTCGGGTGTTGGAAGGGGGTGTTTGGTTGTGGGGAAAGCAATCGTTTTCTCTCTGGCCTTGGTTCCCTTCTTTTAACCCTCTTTCTGAATCTATTAGTGTTGTTCCTACCTGGGTCAGACTTCCTAACTTGCCTCTTCAATTTGGACTCCTTCTTGCTTTGAGTCCATTGGAAATGCTATTGGTAGGTTTATTATGGTTGATTTGTCTTCTCTTATCTATGATCATCCTACTTTCGCCTGCATTCTTGTGGGCATTGATACCTCAAAATATTTACCTAGGGAGGTCATTTTGATGGTTAGGGCTAGACCATGGTCTCAAATTCTTGATTATGGACTTCTTTTCCACTATAGGAGATGTTTATCTATAGGTCATTTGGTTGTTGACTGTCAGAAATCTCATCAGAGTTATGCTACTTGGTCGAAAGATGCTCTTTGTGAGCATCTTACTATGAGAGAATCTTTGGATGTTGATTTTGGGGATGATATCTTGGCCCCTAAAGTTGTGGCTTATTTTGCTGATGATTCCCAGTTGCCTTTCATTATTGTTGGGGCTTTTGGTTTTGTTGTTGCTCTTGGTGTTGTTGGTCCATCTGTAGCTATTGGTTCATCTGCAGCTGCTACTAATGCGGTTGGTTTGCCTACTTTTGTTGTTGCGACTAGTGAGGTTGTTGTTGTTACTGCTAATGATTCTATTGATGGTGATGTGATTGCAAGTTTGTCTGCAACTCTTGTTGTTGCTGGTTGTGGGAGTGACATTTCGGGTACTTTGGTGGCTTGTCCCTCATCCTCCCCTTGCTCTAATCCTTCAGAGGATGATCTTTCTTGGATGGTTGTGCAAAGAAGGAAGAGATGTCTTCCTAAGCATAATCAATCCTCTCAATCTCTTGTTAAGTTTGTTCTTGGTGTTCAGAAGACTACACATGTGGTTTAGCTCTACTAGGGCTTGTTGTTTGACTGTTGGTATTCTTTGTTGATCTTTTGAGCATTTGTTTGTATCTTTCACAGTTTTTTGGGTTTTTGGGATGTTGTTGGCTATCTAGTGTTGTATCTTTTGAGTAGCATTTTGTGCCTAAAGTTGTAAAGGGTTTTGGGTCCCTTCAAAACCTATTTTTCCCTTATAATCAAAACATTTCATAGATTCTTCTAATAGAGTAGAGAAAAGTAGGACTTTAAATGATCACAAATATGTTGACACAATGAAAGCCTAAGCATGAAATGTATTTTTTTATTTGTTAGATGTTTACTTACTATTCAAATATTAAAAGATGTTCTTAATTGTCTATTTTTGTGATATATTATTACTTTAAAATTTATATAAAATATTTTTATTATATTAATTAATATTTTTTCTTAAAATACATTTTATTATTAAAAAACAAAGAGTGATGGTAAATTTTATATTTAATGAAATATCACGGATAGAAGTCTAGTAACCAACCAAGAAAAATCAAGTAGAAAGGAAGAACAAAAATAAAATAATGACCAAACGGAGGAAAACAAATTATAAAAAATTATAATAAAAGAATGTCAAGAGACAATTTGAAGTAAATACCTTGGGCAAGACAAATGTTTAAAAGAAACCATTACGTTAAATAATTATTAGGACCTCGTAATGGGGTTCTAGTTTCATTTAAAAAGATATGCATGCCCATTTGGCTCTGCACACAGGCTTAAAAAGACACTTGGCACAACACAAAGGGAAAAAAGACACTTGTAGATGCTTGGCCCACCGTTTGCTTTAAACTTCTTACAAGCGTGATAGCATAGCTTTTAAGAAATATCTTTATTAAATAATTAAAAATTGAGGATTTATGGCTATCGAGAATCAAAAATTATAGTTTGAGGGTTTACTATAACACATAGCAGGACAAAATATCAAGCCAAAACAATGTTAAGCATGATGAATTCTCTTGAGATCATATCTGTGTTGATTATTCTCTTAATCGCAAGGGCCTCCTTAGCAACTTGTTCCCACATATTTCCATCTATTTGGTGGTACAATCAACTTTACAAACATAAAACTTTTTTCAACTCCTAAATATTATGAAGTTTAACCTAGCCTTGCTCCATTGACTATTTGCAGCTAAGACTTGGAACCGAAGACCTTAAGTGCTCTATTTTAAAAATTTAGAACTTTTTTAAGCTGCTCTTTAGGAAAACTTAAGTACTTTTAACCCAAATGGGTAAAATATTGCTCAGCCTCCTAACTTTCTCTTGCCTCTCTAGTTCATTCTGCAGCTCATGTTCTTACACCTATTAAATCATGAACTTAATGCAAGTAAACCAAACCATTTCATGGTTGAAAAACCAACAGGTTGCTTCCAATGTTGTGTTTAATGTGGTGATATCATTTATAGTACTAATTGCACTCGTTCTCCTCATGAGTGTAGACACGATGAAAGCATTGAAGAGAAGATCTCATTGGATTCCTGGTGATATTCTTGTTCTCGGCGCTCTCACAATTCAAATCCTTAACATGCTTAGCAGCCACCAAAGTGCTCTACTCAAACAATCATTTGATAGGTTATATTTAGAAAGAGTAGACTTGTGGATGATACATAGTAGTAGAGTGATTTTGTGTGTGCTGGTGGGATATTTGCTACAGGGATGGCCTGTCGTGACTCAGAAAAATTTTGGGGCAATTTTTCTACCCTGGTGATAGCTATCTTCCTCGAAATGACCTTTGAATTGTATGGTTTGGTTCATATTAATAGCATTTCCAAGACTAAACCTACTTCAACTTCGCTTTCATTATTAAACCCATCTTCACCTTCATCATCTAATTCACCCTCCTAAATGGGGACATGGGAGTTTAATTGGATGGGTTTTGGCTCTGGTGTGTACTTTTCTTCCACTTCCCTGATATCCATCTGTCTCATATTGCTTATTCTTCTTTTGGGTTGTGCTTATGTGCGAAGTAGAGGCATCAAGAGTATTTTGGATCAAAAAATCCCTCTAATTCTTTTAGGAAAACATGCTTCTCATTCAGATTGTAGCCAGGCAGAGGAGGTGTTGGGGTATTATTGGCAGAGAGTTGAAGATGAAGTATTTAGGTCATGGATAATTGCTCGTGCTTATTCTCCTAAATTTATCATTATTAGATCTGCATTGAGCTTCAGTGTGGCATCCATAGTCATAATTGAAATTGTAGTATCAGTTGTAGGGTGGGTTGTGGTGAGCCTAAAACATACAAATATATTTGATGATCTATTGGATTTGTTTAAGACTATGATAGTCATACTGTAATGTGTGTTTATTGCAATAGGATGGGTTATAATTGGATGGAGATGTTGTACTTCTATTGGGTATTACAGAAGATGGCAATCTAAAACCTAGCGCAAGGGATTTTGGCTGGAGGATTTTTGGATGAGGTACATTATTGAGCTGCAACAATCCTAGGAACCCCAGCTGCCCCAAGCCAAAAGGCTGGGTGAGAAAATTAAAAAGCTCATTGCTAGCCAGTCGTTCAAGGTAAACTTGCCAAATATATTACTATATATGGCTCTGAAGCTATAGTGGCTTCTGGTCTTATTTAGCAAATCTTGTTGGCTCCTATCCACCAACATATTTCACAACATATATGGATAAATTAATTTCCAAGATGTTAGCAAAGCACTTAGATGATGTGGCTAATGAATATTTGAAATATCAACAAGTTTTGAATGGTTTAGAGATTTTGAAGGAGACTCCAAAGAGCCTATGGATAGCTAATAAGAAGTCTATTGCAAAATCAAAGGAGCTTATCTTGCAAGGTAATCAAGATGGAGAAAGTAGTTGCCAATGCCTGATTCAGTTTTTGGTGAGGAGAAAGATCCTTCAGGGTGTAGGTGTGAAGTGTCTGGATCCTAAAAATCCTCACATGGGATTCAAGTATTTATGCAAGATGAGTCTAAAACCACTAGAGGTGCAAAATCATTTCATGGGGGCAAGCAAAAGATCTTGGAAAATGACAGCAGTGTCACTTATTGTAATGCCCTGCCACGTAACCCTAGAGGATGACGCAAACACAACGTAAGTGTAACAATTTTTTTTTAAAGTGTAATTAATAATAGGTAAAGTGATCTACACTTAACTCATACATCCTCTAAGGTACGCGACAACACTTACATTTGAATCCCATAATATACAAAAGTAAACTAATCTATAGCATATAATTAATACTCATGAAATAAATAACATACATCCAAAGCATTAAACTCATCACATAAGATACAAAGTGCATTAAAGAATCATTTAAATATTGTATTCATTCAATATAGCAATTACAAGGCTCATTTCCAAAATGAGGAAGATCATACAATAATGTTACAATAACAATGATACAAGAATCCTCCTTGAATACAAATGAGGATTAGTACATATACATGAGTGTCCAACTGATACAAAATAAAATAAGAAATAGTACAAAGCAACTGGTACACACGAGCTCTCCAATCTAGAAGATCCCGCCATCACGAACATAAAATGGGAACCCAACGGTGTAAGGTGCACGTTCCACCCAACCAAGTGGTACCCGAAGGCCCACCCCCTGTGCTAGGAGATAGTAAAAGGGATTCCTAGGTAAAACCAACCTCTAGACACAAGCAACACACAATACTATACCATACATGAACAATACATACATAAAGGTTACATTGCTTCCAGAGTAAAATAATCAAGTATATCAACTGCACAATACATACCGACTGTTGTCATAGGAGGAGTTTCATCACAAAGTTGTATGGGTTACCCTGGCGGATCTTCTTAGGCCCTGGCCCCCATCTTGGGTTACCTTGGTAGCCTCTCACAACCCCCAACCCCACATGTAAACTGATGCAAAATCAAATATCTTTCAAAGGGACAAGATATTAATCTTTCCATTCCAAGCCTTCTCGTCTCATCCCAAGTCTAAACAAGCCCTTGAGCCCATAAGCGAGGCACAATTAACAAGTTATATGATTTAAGCTACCCTTTCCCCTAACACAATTATTCAATTTCCACTGAATTAACTAACTCTCACATGAGTTACCCTGGCACTAATTTATGTGTCGAACCCTAGTGAGAGCCACTCCCCTACTGACAACACAAGGATCTAATCCAAAACCCAAGGGTAAACACAATGCACAAAATGGATAAAAAATATTGACCATAATGCAAGAGGCAACACATCTCGTTCGTAGTAACTAGGTGTTTAAACTGAATCACAACCAAATGCGCTACCCAAGGAAAATCAAAGGGTTGAACCACAAATCACAACCCCCTCATAAAACAACATCATCTAGAAGACTTAAAAAATCACAACTAACATATTTCCAACGTACGTAAATAAAAGAAACCCCAATTAAATAAGCAATTCAGGCAGGAAATAAAACAACCATTAGGATTTCCTAAGTCCAATTTTTCCATTTCAATAAAATACAATAACATATTTCCCAAATAAACTAGCTTATTGCAATTTCAATTATAGACAATAGAGAAACTAAATCCATTTGTTTATTTCAATTTCCCAATTACTTATAAATAAAAATCAATTTCCTCTTTAAAAAATTTCATTTTACAATATCTACTTGTGCTATTGCATGCACCTATTATATCATAATATCCATTTAAATAAATATATTTAAATATATATATATATGTATATATAATCATATAAGTATATATATACATAAATATGTTATTTAATTATTTAAAAATAAATTACAATTACCAACAATTACAAAATATATAAATATATATATAATATATAAAATATATATATATAATATATATAAAATATATATTTTAAAAAAACATATTAAAATCGTTGTCATTATACAACAACTCCCATTGAAGGGTGTGGGCCTGTGAGGGCAGTGTTGGCTGCCTCCACAGTCCACCTCCCCCATGGGTGATTGTGGGAGGCAGCGTTGGCGTTGCCTCCACAGTCGCCTCCCTGGGGCGGCGGTTGTGGGGATAGCCCCAGCGTCCCCCACATGCCTTTGAAACTTATAAAAAACAATTAAAATTTTTACTACGATTTAAAAATCGCATACAGACCTTTCTCGTGGGTTTTCAAAATAGTAAAATAACCAGGAACTTCATAATTTATATATATTTTTAACAAAACGATTGCTCCAAATGGGCAATTTTTCACAAAAAAAATCGATGGGAAAAGATTTACAAATTTACCAAAGGATTTCAATTTCCCAGCAAAATAAAACTAATTGGGAAAAAACAAAACAAAACAATATTCTTCTACAGAAAGATCTTTTCGAATACAATTAGAGGTTTTCCCAAATTTTGATAGGAAGATTTAAAATCCATTCCTACAAAGATTTTCCAAATCTTCTATTGTTTTCCCTCTGGGATTTCTATTGTTTAAAAACAATTTCCTATAGAAGCTCTAAAGCTTTTACGACAATTTCCAATTCCAAACAAATCAAAGCTAAAAACAATTTCTACAGAAGCTCTAAGCTTTCACAACAATTTTTCCAAACACGACAATCTTTCAAATTTACAAAATAAATTAAAGCTTTAACACAAATAACATATTCTTCTTGTATAGGCAATCTTCCCAATTTTGCAAAATTTTAAAAAAAAAAAAAATTAAAAAATAATAATAATAAAAATTAAAAATTAAAGAACTTGTTTTTGGATGCTTGAGGAAAAGATGTTTGAAGTAGAGCTTTGCCTTCAGATTCCAATTTACCAAAGTTTCTTCCCAATTATCCACTTTTCCAGAAAGTTAAAAACAAAACCAGAGCCAAAATTTCCTGAGAACTTCTTCCCTCAATTTTTCAACAACTATTTTTCCATTCTTGTGAAGTAGCCTCTTTCCTCTTTCAGTTAATGCAAATATTCTCTCTGAGAATTCATTCCCAACAAAAATATTTAATTAATTTTTCTAACATGTCACAAATAAAATATCTTTTCAACCAAATCACACATATTTCCTCTAAGATATTTATGCATTTAATAATTCACAATTCACATATTAATTTATAATTAAATTTATTCTAATTAATTTAATTACTTTATAAAATAAATTTAATATCAAAGATTAAATCACTTTACAAAATAAATTTAATTTAATTAATTAAATCAAATATAAAGCTTCTAACAATATTAATCAAGATTAATTAAATAATCACTTAAAAACATTTTAAACATTAATTTCCCATAGAACATACCTTGCAAAATAAATAAACGACAAGGAAAACGTGGACAACATAACAAAAAAGCATACCGAAACAAGGACTAACGACACACTGTGACTAGGGTTGTGGCTTAACAAGGAAACCTCGTTACTATCTCCCAATCAACATTACCGTTAGGTAATGGACAGACTCAGACTTGTGAATCCAGGTGGAGTTGATGTCATGTACCTGCAATCCTACAATCAAAACATGTGTCGTACATATATATAAATCATGAACAATCACACTGTGAAGAGAAAATCACAGAATTGCAGGGCACTCACAAGTGAGTGATGCAATCTCGTTCCCTTCACTAATACAATCACATCGAAACTGACGAAATTAAAACATCAATTAACTACAGATAAGCATATATCAATATCAACTCCAATAAACAACTATGCTAACCAGAAAGCATGACATAAACAATAATCATCCATATAGTGTACCATCACATCTAAATATAAAAACCATCATCGCTCCAATGTCAGTGATCAAATAAAAACAACATACTATCATGGTCTATCAAAGTAAAAGCATTGTCTAAAAACATAAGAAAATTAGAGGGGTGCTACACTTATCAACATCTCCATCCACCTCTCTTTGGTTTATGTTGAACAAGATGATGAAGCTTGCACTTTTGGTGATTTTCATTCTCCTAAAAGGGTGGAGGATTTCCTAGAGGCATACTCTGAGGCATGGGAAATCATTACTTTTGTTAAGGAGACTGAAGCAGAGGTAGACCCTATCCTGAGCCAAGCAACAAATAAAATTTTCTATTCTCTCAAAGCTAAATTGGAAAATCCTAGTCTTTCTACCAAAGTAACTCCTAAATCTGCAACTTCTGCAATAAATGAGCTTGCAAAAGAAAGCAAAATGAGAACAAAGCCTCCTGTTATCTATGAAGAAAAGGCCCAAGAAATAGGAAATCAAGGATTTGGAGATAGATGCTATCCATTGGGTCAGAGTAGGAGGTAATGATTCCATAGATTGGAAAGTAGCAGCAGTAGGTAATGCCATCTATAAATTATGCAAGAGCATTGACTGTAGCTCAAACACAAACTTAGAAGATTTTCTAAATGAGATAGGATGCTCATTAGCAGATTTTATATATGGTTGTATACACAAAGTAAAATAGGCTCCAGGAATAGTTGACTTTATCATTACTTGATTGATTTTGGAAAAGCTTTGTGCGAAAAACTAATGAAAAATGTAAGTTGATTTGGTTTGCATACTTGCTACACTAAATTGGCCCTAATAATAATCTCAACAGTTCTTAGGGTTTACTTCTTTTTGTAGAGTTTTGAAGTCTACTCTAAGCATGTCTATTCAGAAAACTGAATATTTAGTTAAAATTCATGAATGTGATTGTAGTGTTGCATAAAAGACCAACTTTTTTCTCTTCACTCTATATAGGCCAGAATGGGAAGTGCATTGGAAACACTATGTGGACAAGTCAATGGGGCAAAGCAATACCATCTGCTTGGGATTCAGGTGTAGAGAGCAATGTTTACTCTTTTTTGTGTAAGTGTACCACTTGCTGTGGTGTGGGCTTACATGTGCAACATTCTTATTGCATTTGGGCAGGACCCTTTAATGTCTTTTGGAGTAGGGAAATTCGCCAAATGGATGATTCTCAATCTATTTGATGATGTAGCCTTTCAACCACTTGTAAAATTTCTCCAAAGCATTGTCTTTGTCATGATTCTTTGTGTCGTGTGGAAAACTTAATGAACCCATCAGAACAGAATTCTGAAACCAATGTTCTGACTGCTACTGCTTCAATCTACCTATTTAGAGTAAACCAAAAGTGGGATCTAAAAAATGTCAGGTGGAAATTCCCAATTTGTTGGTTTTCAGCAAAGTGAAGTTTGATGAATCCATACTTCAATCTATATCACTTGCTTATTGGATTGAGTTACAAAAAAATATTAGGGTTTTAGGGCTACGTAGAATCTTGAGCTTGAGAGAAGATTTCATGTGTGAGGCAACTAATTCGATATGACATACATTTCCAGTCTTGAGATCAAGAGAAGTGTGAAAAATGCATCTCCCCTATTGGTGTTGTGAAACCCAGTAATGAATTCACTATTGTTTAAACTCATAAATTCGAATAAAAAAAATCAAATGACTGAAACAAAGAACTAAAGCATGCACAACACCATTCACTAAAACTATTGAACGCAGCAGAAAATTAGAGAAAACCAATCACACTTTGACATAATGATTTACCCTAGAAAACCCCTAACTCTGGGGAAAAACCAGCATTCAACAAGAGAGATTTTATTACTACATAAAAGAAGAAATTTACAACAACTACCAGAACTTGGCATCCACAACAATACTGCAAACTTGGATAATGTTCAACTCCTTCTTCTGTTCACTACAATCTCCCTATCTTCCTTGTGTCATTACTTGCAAAAACCTTAAATCTATATCTTTCCAATACAAACATCAATTCCTTTTTATAATCTCTTATTCACCAATGGTGAAATAAAATAGAGATTAACTTAGAAAGAAAACAAGGTTGTTTCTAAAAAGGAATTGCCAAACTGGCATGTGCATTAGAAGATAAGGAGGAAAAAATAGAAAATTTGGAGATAACTATCTCCACCACTGCTCCAGCCTAGGTGACACGGTTCCAGGCTGGAAACACCTCTGAGCTACTATTTTTAACACTCCCTCTTAGCGAGGAAGGTGTTCTCTACTACACCTAACTTGTCCCTGAAGAAGACAAACTCACTTTTCATCAAGGCCTTTGTTAAGATGTCTGCAACCTACTCATCTATAGATATATATTGTAGTCGAACTAATCCACGCTATACACAATCCCTGATAAAGTGATATCTAATGTCAATATGCCTCGACCTATCATGAAACACAGGATTCTCAAAGAGTTTTATGTAACTATGATTATCACAGTGAATGATGGTCAATTCTAGCTCTTGACCAAACAATGCCACTAATAGATTTTGAAGCCATATGGCCTCACATGTTTCCATGCTCACTGCCATGTACTCTACTTCTGTAGAGATTAATGCAACAAAATTTTGTTTCCTACTATACCAAGAGACAAACCTTGATCCCATACTGAAACAACACCCTAAAGTGCTTTTCTTGTCTATTGCATTACCTTCCCAGTCTGCATCAGTGTAGCCAGTCAACCTAACACCATCACCCTAAGAATATCTCAACCCATACTCAATTGTACCACGTAGATACCTCAACACATGCTTTTTTGTTGTCCTATGTACTCTCTTTGGTTCTACCATGAACTGACTAAGAGAGTTGACTGCAAAACAAATGTCTAGTCTTGTATTGACCAGATACATCAATGAACCAATAAGTTGTCTATACAAGGTGGGGTCTACTACCTCCTGCTTTGATGCATTGTTCTTCTGCCAATTTGTAACCATCGGTGTAGACATGGGTCTACAGTCTAGCATTTTGAATCACTTCAATATTTCCATAGCATATTTCCCTTGACCAAGGAAAATATCTCCCTTTGTTTGCTACACCTCTAGTCCCAAAAAATAGTGCATCGACCCCAAATCCTTTATCTCAAACTCTGCTGCTAGGTCCCTTTTGCAATCCTCTATGAGCCTTGGTGAACCAGTCATAAATAAATCATCCACATACAAAACTAGAATGAGTGGTTCACCTCCCACCATGAGATAACAAAGGTTGGAGTCTACCTCACTCTTCACGAATCCCATGCTATGCAAGTAGCTATCTATGCCCTCATACCACACTCTGGGTGCCTGCTTAAGTCCGTATAGTGCTTTCTTCAACCTGCAAACATGAGAGTCACTCCCGTGCGCCACAAAACCTTCTAGTTGTTTGATGTACACCTCCTCCTCTATGATTCCATTTAGAAAAGTTGTCTTGACATCCATCTGATGGATCTGCCATCCCATTTGTGCTGCTAATGAGATCACAACTCGTATGGAGGTATATCTGGCCACTGGAGTGAATGTATCATCATAATCAATTCCCTCCTTTTGAGAGAACCCCTTAGCCACAAACTTGGCTTTGTATTTCTCTATGCTACCATTTGCAGCATGCTCGATCTTATAGATCCAACGAGAACCAACCACTGCCTTATCTATAGGCCTTGGCACTACCTCCCATACATCGTTCTTCATGATGGAGTTGTACTCCTCCACCATGGCATCCTGCCAAACCTACTACTGTGCAACATCCTGATAACTGGAAGGCTCACTGTCAATGAGCTCGCTTATCAATGCCACATAATCTGAATATTTAGCTGGTGGTCTCCTCTCCTTGCCACTTGTTCTAGGAGCTCCCATAAACTCCTGAGTGTCTTGCACAATTTGAGTTTCCACTCAGCTAGTCTTTCTCCCGTCGGTAGGAGATACACCAATAGATGGATCTTGTTGTTCCTTATTCTGTTGCTCCTGATCTCATGGAATCAACTCACCCAAGGTACCTGTATCTGCATTTGTTCTTGTCACAGTGCCTTGTACTTGAGACCCTAATCCACTTTTGGAGCTTCAATTTGCTGACTCTGCTCAACTGCTAGAAAATCTTGATATTTTTTTAAGGCTTTCTCCTCTAGAAACTTCACATCACATCTCACTATGATCCTCCTTGTCCTTGGATAAAGATCATATATGCCTTGGAGGTTTCCCTATAACCAACAAAGAAACCTTTCTCTATAGTTGAATCTAGCTTGGTTCTTTTCTCTGACGGTACATGATAGTATGCTATATTGCCAAAGATCCTAAAATGCCCAACTTCAAGATTCTTCTTTTTCCCAAAATCTTATGAGGTACTCTATTATGAATATAGACTGTTGTGCTGCAAGCCTCTACCCAAAGATACTTAGGTAGATCTTGATCAAATAGCATGGCCTTGGCTACTTCAACAATTTCCCTATTCTTATGCTCAACAACCCCATTTTTTTGTGGGTTGTAGGGAACATTCCACTCTCTCTTGATTCCCTCTTTGGTACAGAACTCCTGAAAGGATTTGCTTTTATATTCACCCCCGTTGTCTATCTGAAGAACCTTGAACTTCCTGCCTGTCATATTCTCCACAAGAGCTTTGAATTCTTGGAAGTGACTGAAGACCTCATATTTGGCCTTCAAGAAATATATCTAGGTCTTCCTGGAGAAATCATTAATGAAGGTTGCAAAATACTCATAACCCGTCAAAGACTGAGTAGACATAGGACCACAAATATCAGAATGTATCAAATCAAGAACACCTTTACTTCTACTGTCACTTCTAGGAAAGGTCATCTTAGAATATTTCCTGAGTGCACATCCTTTACATGCATCACCGTGCTCTGCACTCAACTCTGGAATTCCTATCACAGTTTCTCTGAGCAATTTTAATGCCCCATGGTGTATATGTCCCATCCGTCTATGCCACAAATCTCCTATTTCCCTGTTGTTGTCACTGCTCACTAGTGCCTTTGGAGTTTCAAACTGCAACGTGTATAAATTGTCACTTCTAACCCCAATTTGCTTTGCCTTCTTCTAGTCCTTGTGTTTTAAATACACCTTCTATTCCTGAAAGAGTATGTTGTACCCTTTGTCTTCAAGGGTAGATATGCACATCCCTAGCACATGCAATACATTTGTGATCTTAATATCACTGCTAGACTCCCTTTGAAATGAAATAGTCCCTCTCCCAACTGGAGTGCATGTGGTCTTGTTTCCCATTTTTATCTGGAAGCCTATCTCTTTTTCTTTGTAGTTTGAGAAGTTTTCTCTAACTCCTTTCATATGGCATGATGCACCACTGTCAATATACCAGACCCCTATAGTGTTTAAGCTAGATAAGTAGTTTAGAAGAACAAACTCATTTTTTAGTCTAGAGGATAGCTCATCAACATCCGCTGAAGTTGTTGTCTGCTTTTTCTTCTTGTCTCCTTTCTTTTGATTTGGACATTGACTGACATAATGTCCTAGTTGATCACAACCATAACATTTAATTTTGCTCAAGTCTTTCTTTTTCTTCTTGTTCCCTTTTGAGGTAGACTCGCTGCTTGAGCCTTTCTTGGCTTTGCCTTTGCTAGCAAGAGCAACATTCTCTTCTACCTCACCCTTACGAACACTGTTGCTACCTCCATTAACATAACTCTTCCAGAGTGAAATTAATCCATAATCAACCCAATCAGGAATATCTTGTCGTTTGGATAAAACTTTGACAAAGATGTCCCATTCTTTTGTGAATCATGTCAATGCAATCCTAACAACCTCATCATCTGGTATTGCTACCCTGACAGTTACCAGCTCATCTTTTACTATTCTGATCCTCATAAGGTAGTCGACAACACTCTCCCCTTTCTTCATTCTGGTGTTTCTCAGCTTATCCCTAAGAATCAACTGCCTGTTCAAATTTGAACTCTAGTATAGGTTGAGTATGGCATCATACATCTTTTTGCAGGTGTCTAAATCTGCAATATGAGGAAGAAGGTGATCCTTGACCCCATCCATAATGATGTGTCTAGCTTTGGCATCTTCTTTCCAGTAGGTCGCCAGTAGCGTAGCATCTTTCAGAACAAAAATGGTAGTGGTTGTGTATTCCTTCAAACCATTCTCCTCTAGTAACAGAAGAATTCTTGCTTTCCACACGTCAAAGTTTGAAGGCCCCTCAAGTCTATCTGAATCTCTTAATCCGGTTGTTGCCATTGTTGAAACCCTTGAACTTAAACCTCCCTAAACACAAAAAGAAAATCGAAACTTGCACCTGTGTGATTAAGCCCTAGTTTTCTCTTTCAAAGTATAAGCTCTGATACCATGTGAAAAATACATCTCCCCTATTGGTGTTGTGAAACCCAACAATGAATTCATTATTGTTTAAACTTAGAAATTCGAATAACAAAAATCAAATGACTGAAACAAAGAACTAAAGCATGCACAACACCATTCACTAAAATATTGAACGCATCAGAAAATTAGAGAAAACCAATCACACTTTGACACAATGATTTACCTTGGAAAACCCCTAACTCTAGGGAAAAACCAGCATTCAACGAGAGAGATTTTATTACTATAGAAAAGAAGAAATTTACAACTGCCAAAACTTGGCATCCACAGCAATACTGCAAACTTGGATAATGTTTAACTCCTTATGTTCACTGCAATCTCCCTTTCTTCCCTGTGTCATTTCCTGCAAAAAACCTTCAATCTATATATTTACAACACACACATTAATTCCTTTTTATAATCTCTTATTCACCAACGGTGAAATAAAACAAAGATTAACTTAGAAAGAAAACAAGGTTGTTTCTAAAAAGGAATTGCCAAACTGGCATGTGCGTTAGAAGATAAGGAAGAAAAAATAGAAAATCTGGAGATAACTATCTCCAGCACTGCTCCAACCTGGGTGACACAGTTCAAACACCTCCGAGCTACTATTTTTAACAAGAAGATTTCACGCTGAGGCGATTAATTCCATCTGACATTTTAGACGAAAATATTAAATGTTTCTAACTACTCAAAATTATTTTTTGGGACAGAATACTGTTGGTGGGTTGTGCCCATAATATATAGCATATGGGCTGACTATTGGCTATTATATTAAAAGAAGATTACTTATTTTGAGAGATTTAAATTTAAAAGAAATTACATGCAAGGAGAGAGATTTTGTTATATTGAAAGATTAAAATTTGCATGTGCACAGGGAGAAAAAATTATATTAAAAGATTAATTTTAAAAGAAATTACTTGCAAGTAGAGATATATTTTTATTATATTGAAAGATTAAAATTACATGCAAGGGAGAAAAAATATTTTTATTATAATGAAAGATTAAAATAGATTTTTATTATATTGAAAGATTAAAATTACATACACAGAGAGAAAAAGATTTTTATTATATTGAAAAATTAAAATTAGATGCATAGAGAGAATAAATTATATTGAAAGATTAATTTTAAAAGAAATTACTTGCTAAAAGAAATTATTTATAAGGAGGTTTTTATTTTCTTGCAATAAGAATTTCAAGAGGAGATTCAGAGAAGCAAGAAAATCCCTTTCAATATTTTCCATTCCTCTTCTTTTTAAAGGAGAGGAATTTTTATTTTATTTTTATCTACAAGTGCAAAAGTAAAATTCAATCCTTCTTTGTTGAACCAATCTCCACCCTCTCTTTGGTGCCTTCTTCTTCCTCTTCAATAAATTTATCTTCTACTAAAATAATAAACAACTTCTCAAAAAGAATTGATTGTCCTACAAAACAATAAACTTCTCCAAAAGCCAAAGGCAAAAGCATATTTTTTTGTTGAATCATATGTTGTAGATATATTTTTGTTTTACATGCCCATTTGCTTCTTTTTAATGATTTTATATTCTCCCTTTTAACTGTTTATTTTTAAGTTTCAAAATTAAATGTGCGTATAATTTTTATTTTAGATTTAGTTTTTTTTCTTTAAGTATAATATAATGTTTAAATATTATAGATTATGTAATATTATATATTAAAAATATAATGTAATAAATATATATAATATTTTTATATAAATATATAATATATTATATTAGAATATATTATAGATTGATATAACAATATTATAAATTATATAATTATATATTTTAATATAATATTTAGATATTATATAATTATATATTATTTATTATTAAAATATTATGTTTATTGTGGTAAATATATTATAGAATATGTAATATTATATATTAAAAATATAATGTGATAAATAAAATGTAATATATAATATATTTGTATTACATTATATTATATTTTATAAAATAATGTAATATAATTTGTATTTTAAGTTTTTTTCTATATAAATATAATAATTATATTATATATTATATTATAAATTATATTATATAAAAAAAATTAAATTTATAAATACAAATATAAATATTACATTATATTATATTATATATATAAAAAATATAAAATAATGTAATATAATTTATATTTTAAGTTTTTTTCTATATAATATAATATTTTTATTTTTAATATATAATATATATTTATATTATATTATATAGAAGAAACCTAAATTTAATAATATATTTTAAATATATAATTTTATGATTGATAAGGGCATGGTCCAGTGGTCAAGTGGCTTGGTTGTAGTAATGCCATTAGAGTTCAAATCCTTGTTGGGTCAAAGTGGTTTCTTATAATTTTACAATATATATTAATATAATTATATTTATATAAAAAATATTATTTATATTTATTACATTATATTTTTAATATATAATCTTACATAATCTATAATATACTTAAACATTATATTATATTTAAAGAGAAAACCCAAATCTAAAATAAAATTGTACACATTTAATTTTGAAACTTACTAATAATAGCTAAAAAAGAGAATATAAAATCATTAAAAAGAAGTAAATGGACGCATAAAACAAAAAAAGGCATCAATAATTTTACAATATATATTAATATAATTATGTTTATATAAAAAATATTATTTATATTTATTACAAGATATTTTTAATACATAATATTACATAATCTATAATATATTTAAACATTATATTATGTTTAAAGAAAAAACCCAATGACAGATGGAGGAAAGCTGGGCGACTGTTGTGGAGGCTCGCGACCAATAGGTTGCGGCTTGCATGTGGTCATTTCTTAGTGCATCTTTCTCTTGTATTCAGATCGGTGTGTGGGTTGTGTTGTGCATGCTTGGGGTGGGCTTTTGAATGGTGTGCGGGGCTGGTTCTTGCGTGTGGAACATCTTTAGGTTTGTTGTCTTTTGGCTTGCGTCGGCAGGGTTTTGACCTGCATTGGTTCAGTGTGCAGTGGTGTTTGGGGTGGCTCAGGGCGTAGACTCTTGGGGAGGCTCGATCAATTTGCAAAGCCCATGTGGGGGCTGAGTCCGTTGGGTGGGGATGGGTGTTTTGTGCATGGTGCGGCTTCTATCCTTGGGCTGCATGATTGACACACTTGGGAGTGGGGAATTTTCTTTTTGAAGTTGACTCTCTTGAGTTTTGGTGGGTTGTGGGTGTAGCCGGAGGGGTTTTGTGTTAACCCTCGTGTGGGAATCTTCTTCTGTTCTTTTAGCCCAAGGCTTGCATGCCTGCTTAGGGTTTCGTTTTGGGTTCATGGCTTGAGGGGAATCATCGAGGGTTGGCCCCAAGATGGATTTTCGTTCAACGGTTGGATCGAAACCCTCACTGTAGGGTTCCAAGATTTTTGAGAATAACCTATTTTCTCTGGACCCAAAGAAGATTGAGATGGGCTCGTTAGGAGGGTCATGGATTCCTAAGATCAATGAATGCTTGGAAAGGTGAAAATAGAGGCCGAATGTTGTGATTTTGAGGGAGCTGCTAGTGGAAGATATTGATTATTATTCAAGGCATTCCTTATACTGCAAGTTCTTGGGGTTGAGAATCTCACTACAATTTTTGGAGGCCTGGGCTTAGAGGACATGGATGCCGGAAGAGGAGATGGAGATTCGGCTACTGGCGAATAACTATTTTATTGTTACATTTGACTGCATGGCTAATCAGAATAAGGTTTTTGAGGGGGGCCTTACTTCTACAACTAGGTGGGCCTGTTCATTAAACCTTGGCATGCGAGATTCCACCCAAGTAAGGAGCTTTTGAGCTAGGTTCCAGCTTGGGTTCGTCTGTTGAGGCTTCCGGTCGAATGTTGGCGCAATGATGTGTTGTATTTATTGGCCTCGATGTTGGGTAATCCTGTTGGGTCATCGCAACAAACACAATTCAAGAAGGTAATGACATATGCCTAATTTTGTGTGGAAATTGATTAAAGTAAACCATTGCCAGATTCTATAGAAGTGTGTGCATGAGAGTATTCATGGGTGCATCAAATGGACTATGAGACCCTACCTTTTCGTTGTCGTCTATGCCATGAGTATGGTCACTTACAACGTAGATGCCCAAAGGCCAAGCCATTGGAGACTCAATCTTCTCAACCCCCTCATAATCCACCAAGGATGGAGAAGGGAAAGGAACCGATTCAGGGTGGTGGTGTAGGGGATGATGGTTTTACTCCTACCAGAGCTTGAAACATATTAAAGGAGTAGAAAAGGACTTGGAAGGAAAGGCAAGATGATGAGACATTTAATAGATTCAAGATATTGGATGATCTTAACTAGCAAGAAGTGAACCCAGGATTGGTAGATTTGGATCAAGGGACTATGGAGGTTGAATTGCATGAAACTCCTATGGCGGGGGTGCAGGCTAACGGGCAAGAGATGGGTATGAGATTTTTGAGCTCTGAGCAGGAGGGGGTGGTCCAGGGCATGGAAGGCTCTGTGCTGAGGACCCTCTAGTTTCATAGGTTGATGGGACTATGAATTTGGAAACAGATCAACAGATGGTGGCAAAAGAGGAGTTGGGTCATGTTGTCGAAGTAGTGAAGGGCAGTGATGTTGTACCTCAATCCTCACGAAGATCAGACACGAAGGTGGGTAAGAGTGGTAAGCTCGCTCCTCATTTGGGTATTTTGCAAAAAGATCTTAAGAAAGGGGGGGCAGAGACAGTTTCTAAGCTTGGTAGGAAGAAAGATGTGGAAAAGATTAAAATGATAGGAGTGACACTAGTGGAGTTAGGGTTTATCAGGACTCTGGATTCACATTTCTCGAGCCCATTGAAATGATTGTTCTTTCATGGAATGTAAGGGGCTTAAACAACAACCCTAGACAAAAATTTGTTTGGGACTTGGTCATAAGTCAGTCTCTTGATGTCCTTTTTCAGCAGGAAACCAAACTCTTTGTTGAGTGTATGATGGGCTTGGTGCCTAAGCTTTGGACGAATGGGGAGTGCTAATGTGTTGGTGCTCAAAGGTCTTATGGGGGGTGGCTTGTTTATGGAACCCGTAGAAGATTTTCCCCCAATGGTGGGTGTCCTTTAAGTCCTCTCTTTCCATGGTGGCTTCTTGTTTTGAGATGAGGGAATTTGTTCTCTTCTCCAACATGTATGCACCCATGGAGCTATAGGGCAAGCAAATCTTATGGTCCAACATTCGATCTGTCTGTAGCATGACTCCTTACCATCCTTGGATTATTGGGGGTGATTTTAATGCCATTATGGAGCTTGTAGAGAAAAGGGGTGGTACTGCGAGGCTGGAAGCCTCTGCATTGCTTTTCCAAGACATCTATGTCCTAAATCTTGTTGATGTCAAGTCCGACAATGTGCATTTTACTTGGAACAATTAGAGGGTGGGTGAAAATTGCATTGCAGAACACCTAGATTGGTTCGTGGTCTCATGCTTTTGGGTTGGTGGCATGTGGTATTCTAGTTCTGAGATTTTGGACTGAAGGGGTTCAAACCATTGGCCTATTAAACTTTCTATTCACTCTACTAGGATGCCTCAAACTTCCTCCTTCAAGTTCCAGCTGATGTGGTTAAGGGATACTGATCTCCGGGGCTTTGTTGCTCAGTGGCGGCAGGATGGGAGACCTTCCTTTAGCACAACCATGTATTTCTTTGCTAAGCTCCTTTAGTTTGTTAAATACTAGCTTAAGCGTTGGAACCGACAATGCTTCAAAAATATTTTTAGTGCCAAGTCTATTGCACAGGCTGAGCTGGATGGTATTATCAACATAATTAGGGAGAATGGGGTAATGGAGAATTTTTTGTGGGAGGAATCAAGGGCCTTGGAATCTTTGGAGGAATAGGAGTTACGAGAGGAGATCTTTTGGAAGTAGAAAGCTCAAGTTGAGTGGCTCTAGGAGGCAGATAGGAATTCTGCGTTCTTCTTCAACTCGGTAAAGGCTAGGCGGCATGGTAATTCTATTCTCATCTTGGTCACTGAGAGGGGAGAGAATCTATCCTCTTTTCATGATATTTTGAATAAAGCTTGTTGTGCATGTTTTGCACACACGTCCCGCTGTAGGCAGAGACCCCCTCTTTTCGATCCCGACAGGCTGCTTTGCTCCTGTCTTGTTTTGTGTGCCCCATTTTCCAAGCCCAAGTTGGTCATGTGCCTTCAAATGATCAAATTATCATGACCAAATTCACCTAATTGGGGTATTCAAATCTGGGGAGAAATAAAGTCCCCCTTCCCTTTTCTGCCTTTTGTCTTGTTCTGTTGACTTGGTCCCTGATCGCTCGATTCACCTTTTTCTACATTTTTTACTTTGGGGACAAGTTTCTTATGGATTTGGGATATTTTTGTGGTGCCTAAGTGAACTACCAAGGTTTTGTTAAGTTTCAGGGGTTTTAGAAATTTCCTTCTGGAACTTCGTCCCTCTTTGGCTGTTTTGAACATCCGTCGGCCCTCGGCGACCCGGCCTCCAGAACCTGGCCCCTCCATGGTCATTTCCGGGACTCCATCCCTCCATGGTTGTCTTGAACATCCGTCACCCCCCAATGACCCGACCTCTGGAACTCGGCCCCTTCGTGGTTGTTTTTGAGACTCCGTACCTCCATGGTCGTTTTGAACATCCACCGGCCCTTGACGACCTGACCCCTCTATGGTTGTTTTCGGGACTCTGTCCCTCATTGGTTGTTTTGAACTTCCATGGACCCCTAGTAGTCTTCCTTCTACATTTTTGACTTTGGGGACAAGTTTCTTGTGGATTTGGGATGTTTTTGTGGTCCCTAAGTGAACTACCAATGTTTCGTTAAGTTTTGGGGGTTTTAGAAATTTCCTTCCAGAACTCTGTTCCTCTTTGGCTGTTTTGAACTTCTGTGGACCCCTGATAGTCCTCCTTCTACATTTTTGACTTTGGAGACAAGTTTCTTGTGGATTTGAGATATTTTTGTGGTCCCTAAGTGAACTGCTAACATTTCGTTAAGTTTCAGGGATTTCAGAAATTTCCTTCTGGAACTTCGTCCCTCTTTGGCTGTTTTGAACATTCATTAGCCCCCCACGTGAACCGGCCTTCGGAACCCGGCCCCTTCGTGATCATTTCTGGGAATCCACCCCTTCGCGGTCATTTTGAACATCCGCTAGCCCCTACCGACCCGACCTCCGAAACCCGGCCCCTCCATGGCCATTTCCAGGACTCCGACCCTCCTCGACTGTTTTGAACATCCGTCGGCCACTGACGACCCAACCTCCGGAACTCGGCCCCTCTGTAGCTGTTTCCAGGTCTTCGTCCCTTTTTGGTTGTTTTGAACATCCACCGGCCCCTGGCGACCTGGCCTCCAGAGCCTGACCCCTCCGTGGTCGTTTCATGGACTTTGACTCTCCTTGGGCGTTTTGAACATCCGTCGAGCCCCGGTGACTCGGCCTTCGGCCCCTCTATGGCTGTTTCTGGTACTCCATCTCTTTTTGGTTGTTTTGAAAATCAGCCGACCCCTGGTGACCTGGCCTCCAGAGCCCGGCCCCTTTGTGGCCATTTCTGGGACTTTCACCCTCCTTGGTTGTTTTGAACATTTGTTGGCCCTTGACGACCCAACCTCCGGAACCCAGCCCCTCTGTGGTTGTTTCTGAGACTTTGACACCCCTTGGCCGTTTTGAACATCTGCCGGCCTCTGAAACCTAGCCCCTCCATGGCCGTTTCCAAAACTTCATCTCTCTTTGGTTGTTTTGAACTTCTGTGGACCCCCGATGGTTCACCTTCTACATTTTTTACTTTGGGGACAAGTTTCTTATGTACCCGGATTTAAGGATGTTTTTGTAGGACCTAAATTGAGCGCCAATGTTTCGTTAAGTTTTAGGGGTTTCAAAAATTTCCTTTTGGAACTTTGTCCCTCTTTGGCTGTTTTGAATATTTGTCGGCCCCTTCGTGGCTGTTTCTAGGACTCCATCCCTCTGTGGCTGTTTTGAACATCCACCGGCCCACGGTGACCGGCTTGTGGAACCAGCCCACTCGCCGTGACCATTCCGGAACTTATCCAGCCCGTCGTCGTCACGGGACTTCCTTTGGGGCCGTTGTATTGCTCATTGTCGTTTCAAAAGGGCGGTGACCCTCCGACTTTCCTCTTCCAAACTTCCACTTTTTCTGAAATGAGTCCAATCTTGAGGAAGTTTTTCTTGGCACTCTTCCTTCCCATTTTCCCATGCACTATAATTGAAAAATCTTGGTTTTGCTAAGTTTTGTGAGGTCTAGAAACTTCCCTTCCAGTTTGCTATCCCTCGTTCACTACCCACCCTCTTGGGCCCGCATTAATGTTTATGGTCCAAATGAGCTCCAAATATGAATATTATGATCTTTTGATGATGCATGGATGGATCTAACAAGGATTTTGCAAGGTTTGACTAATGTTTTCCTTGATTTGTGTATGAAAAAACTTATGACACTTCATGTATGCAGGATTCAAGGAGCCTATTGCGGGTTCGTCAGGAGACCCATCGGGAAAGCTGAACAAGGAAAGGCATATAGCTCCTATCACCATTCATTTCATGCCCACCTTTCCTCATAGCACCCATCAACAGAGCTAGCATTAGAAGCAAGTCTATGTCAAAGGAGTCAGTGACAAAATGCAAGGGGGTGGCCTTGAAGAAAGCATAAGGAAGTTGTTCGCCTGAATCAGGGGCAACCAATCAATTGATGCCAATCGTCGACGGACTTGTTTGATCCAATGAAGAACATTGCAAACACATCAAGTAAGAAGGCAACTTTCAAGCAATTTCAGCTACAATAAAAGGGAAATCAGCTAAATGACAAACTGCTATAGCACCTCGACACTAGATGACAAAACAGAGAAAAGACAAGGAATGTATTTGTAATTGTTGAATATTGTGGGGTAGGTGAAACCCTAATGTAAATCAAATATGGGCCACTCATTGTGAATTAATCATAGCCATTCATTTGGGCTTTGGAAAGCTATGAATAGGGGCTTGCCCCTCATTTGTAAAGGGTTGGAGAACTGATGTAAAGACATTCTACATCAATAGAAAGCAACATTGCATGATTTATGGGTGTTTCTTTTGAGTTTGCTCTTTATGTATACATGGTTCAACTTCCCTATTAGTTTAGGTGTTAGTTTCTTGAATGGAAGTGGTGATGGTGATTGTTGTTTTAGTATTTGATGAATTTTTAGCTCATGCTTTTTGTGGTTTATTGATGATGAGTCACTTTGCAAAGCTAGTTTGAGCTCTCTACTTCATTGCTGCAACTTAGTTCAATTACATGTGCATGATGTGTGTGTAATCTGAAAATCTGTAGTCCTTAGAAGATTGCACTAGTTTTGTGTAGTTGTAGGTTCTCTTGTCAAGCAAAACTTAGTTTTAGGGAGTTTGTCTACAGTAGCAACCACCATGATCACTATTCATTCGTAGTTTCAGGTCTAGGAACTTCCTCTCTTCCCTGCCCTTTTTTCCTTTTTTAATAAGTACCTTAGGAAAGGTTCATTTCACATTGTAAAGCCAAATGTAATGATAAAATGGAGTTCCAGACTGTTGTTTGAACCTGCAGAAAACACACAATAACTCTCCCATCTTAAGAACTCCATTTGCAAATACAACTTCCCACGCTTTGTAACTCATCTATAAGTCCGCCTTGTGATTCTAACAAAATCACATAAAACAACTGAGATATTCCAAGCACTGTCAAGACCTGACATTAGAGACCTTGGGATACTGTTTTGCAATTTGATTGTGGAAGATTGTCTTTCAAGAGAAGTGATGCATCTATGCATTGCCTGTGTTGAGAAGTGCATAAAAAACACATCAACAGAACTGGGGCTAGAGAGAGGGCATGACATGTTGAGGCCACAAAGTTGAAAATTGGAAGTTGGAAAGAGCACTTTCAAAGAAGAAATCTGAGATAGAGAGATCTCTTTTAATGCTAAAACATAAAGTCAAAAAAAATTCTGAAGGCAAGTAGAAGTTGAGTCGAAATGGAGTAGTATGCACAAATTAGCATCACTCACCTGCATGCAAATTTGAATAAGAGACTGAAGAAGCCATTGCAGCAATTTGCGTTGGCGGATAGATGTCGGATCCATTGCACTCGCAGGCATAATGAACTGGGATGTCTCACATTCTTGAGCAGAATCGAAAGAGTATTGCAAGGAGAAATTCCTTTTTGGGAAATATACCAGCCCTTGGCCCCCGAAGACCCACAGGAAGAATTACAAACCATGGCAGCCAAGGCATTCAAGGAGTTGGTCCAGGAATGTTTGGGCAGCAAAGATGGACCAAGATTGGAGGAAATATTGATGTCTAGTTGGTGCAGATTTCACAATGCACCCCACTCTGAATTCACTTGCTCGTCATGCACAAACATCATCACTCAAGCCAAGGGTTGTTCGGACAAGTTGGAGCAGCCAACTACCAATGAAAAGAAGTTATCCCATGAGGCAAAAGAGTTGTCAACATTTAGAGGACAACAAAGTAAGGATGAACCAAGAAATTTGATACAAGTTGATGTTGGAGCAGAAGACATTGGAGTTGAAAACCAGGAGGAAGAAGCAGATTTCACTAGGACAACAAGGTGCCTTGGTGAAAATCTGATTGAAACTAATTTAGAAAGTCTTTCCTCTATCAACAAAGAGCAATCCTCCACTCCGGAAGAAGAACCGTTGGCAATTGAGGATGGATTAGCAAAGTCTGCAACAGTGTATGCTGGAGCAACCAATGAAAATGTTGAAAATCAGAAAGAGGAAGAGGTTGACAACCTTGGAGCAATAGAAAATGATGACGAAGGTATAAGTGAAAACAGATTAGAAAACCTCTCATTTATCAATGACAACGATTGAGAATCTGAAAATGAAAGTTTGAAGGAGTGGGAACAACCACTCGCCACGACTGTCTACCATCAAGCTTATTTTTCAAGTGATGATGAAGACCCAGTAGCGGAAAGATATGACCAGCTCATCTCCAGGTTGGCAAAGGATTGGTTGGAGCTAAAATACCAAGTGGATTTGGGGGTGCTACTACTGCCAAATTGGTGCAGACTTCATGATTCATCACACCCGGAGTTCATGTGCGGACTGTGCCAATAAGCCATTAAGCAAGTCAAAGAACAAGCAAGACAGCCAAGCACACCACTTCCTGTAGTTGCTTCAAGGATGGAATGTGAAGATCAAGAGCCTGATCCAAGTGACAACCTAGCTGAAGGTAGTCCTCAAGAGGATGTTGGGAAAACAATACAATCTCGAGCTTCTGAGCGATGAATTAGATCAAACAAGAAGGTTGTCCACCAGTCATCAAGAATTTCTCCCTCTTCAAGAGTGTTTGTGCACCATGGATGACAAGCTTTATGACAAGTCCTTGGAGGGAGATTGCGTAGAGGATTTTGGTCCCTTTGATGAGGTGCCATCAATTGATGAATTCTTTCCATTGGGAGTTGTACTACAGAGGTATGCTCATGCCGAGGAAGAGCACATCCTAGAAGATAGTAGCGATGAATACATACTCCTTGAGCCCCCGAATGGTGATGCACTAGAGTTTCTAGATTGGGAGAGGAGCTCCTTCTCCATTTACAACGATAGTGAACAAGAGGAAACAAGTGAACATCATGAGGAGATACATGAACGACAAAGAGAAGAAGACAAAGGCGGAGGTGTTTCAATGGCTTCCAACAAACATGACATGCTTGGTCAATTATACGATTTAACTAGTGGTCCTTCTTCCTTGATCGTTGTTGATCCTCTTTCATATTCAGATGGTTGCAAAACAACATATTCACACATGTCATCGTCCCATGACACTTAACATCACGAAAATAAGGTTGACACTTGGGAGAGGAACTAGGACAACATGTTACCTTTTGAGGACAACAATCAAGTGGACAACAGGTTTGCAAAAGATCAACCAGATGAAGTCTGTGTTCTTGAAGAACAGCTGGTAGGGATTGCCAATCCCATGCAAGATGTCGAAGAAGTGTTTGCTGCCCCATTCTCCCAGCCTTATGCAAGCTTAATGTCTGAAGTGTTGCACCCTCAATTGTGCCTACTCGAGGCTACCGATGCAACGATCAACGATGTTGTGCTTGCTCTCGACTGCCCAAAGCTGCCACATCTACATGACAACATCCAAGTTCTATCCTTCCTTAATCCTATGAATAATTACAATTGCATGTTCCATTTTGATTATGGTAACGAGGGAAGGAAAACATTTTTATGGATTAACCATGGATTCAACGAATCACCTCAATTGCTAATTTTTCATGATGACGTGATTAAATTTGAATGTTGTGATGATAAACTTCTTTTTTCTGAGTATAAAGATAAATATGCATGGTTAAGAACTACAACAATCACCCATTTGCTTGTGCATGCACTGCGAAATCCAATGAACGTTAATGTCAGCTCGCCTTGCCTGAACATAGTGTTTTGTAAATATCTTTGTACATAGCCCATTTTGAGTAGTGTAGGTTTCCTGTAAATACTCTGCTTTCCCACTTTCTTTAGGTTGTTTGCTTTCGCTTTGCTGCTGCTTTGCTTGGGGTCCCTCTGCTTTTAGCTGGGCACATCTGTGTGCACAACAACCATACTTATCGCCTAGGGTTGTTCTATGTATTTCTTTGTCAAACTCTAATCAAGTCTTCAGAGTGGATGGTGAAGGTCTTTTGTTAGTGTCAAGTGATCTGGGTGTTTAATTCAAACAGGATAAGTTGTTGGTTTAGTCTGACTCTAATGTATTCTAAAATCTTACAACTCTTACATATCTTAAGAATTTGACAGTCACTGTAGGGCCTTTTGTGAAGTCTACTTAAGTGAAAAATCTAAAATTTTGCTCCAGTGTCACAGTGATTCTCAGCCCTGAGCGCGACCTTCAATGCTTGCAGGTTGAAATAAAAGAGCTGAAAAGAGAAAAGAAAGAAATAAAGAAAACATTGAAAATTAAAAGAAAGAGAAAATTCAACTTTTTGGGGGTATCCGAGCAACTCTACCGGGGCTATGGATGCCCGATTGGCAGTAGAGCAATGTTTGGGAGAATCGCAGTGACAACTTCGTCTGCGCTATGGACGCTTGACTAGCAGCGAGGCAATGTCCCAAATGCTTTTGGAGTTAGAATAAACTACGTAGCTTAACTTGACAGAGCTTGGGTTCCTATAGCAACTGAAGGATGGGAATTAATGCAATTGCACACACTTGGATTTTCAACAGACTAAAGGTTGGGTTGGCTAGTGGTTTTGATCCTTTGGTTGAGCGTCTAGTTTGTTTTCCCTAGCGTGAAGGTTGGAACCAGAGATTCTGGGTTCGTGATTCCAATTTGTCATCAAAATGCTCTGGAGAATTTCCCTAGCGGAGTCGCCATATGTTGTGCATGTTTTTCACACACGCTCTGCCATGGGCAGGGACCGCTCCTTTCGATCCCGGCAGGCTGCTTTGCTCCTGTCTTGTTTTGGGTGCCCCATTTTCCAAGCCCAAGTTGGTCATGTGCCTTCAAACAATCAAATTCCCCTAACTAAATTCACCTAATTGGGGTATTCAAATCCAGTGAGAAACAAAGTCCCCCTTCCCTTTTCTGCCTTTTGTCTTGTTCCTGCTGACTTGGTCCTTGATCGCTCAATTCACCTTTTTCTACATTTTTGACTTTAGGGACAAGTTTCTTGTGGATTTGGGACATTTTTGTGGTGCTTAAGTGAACTGCCAAGATTTTGTTAAGTTTTAGGGGTTTCAAAAATTTCCTTCCAGAACTTCGTCCCTCTTTGGTTGTTTTGAACATTTGTCGGTCCTCGACGACCTAGCCTCCAGAACCCGGCCCCTCTATGGCCGTTTCCAAGACTCTGTCCCTCCGTGGCTGTTTTGAACATCCGTCGGCCCCTCGCGGCCCGACCTATGGAACCCGGCCCCTCCATGGCCGTTTCTGGGACTCCGTCCCTCCGTGGTTGTTTTGAACATTCATTGGCCCCTGGCAACCCAGCTTTCGGAACCCAGCCCCTTCGTGGCCATTTCCGAGACTCCATCCCTCTGTGGCCATTTTGAACATCTGTCAGCCCTTCGCGACCCAACCTTCAAAACCCAACCCCTTCGTGGCCATTTTCGGGACTCCGTCCCTCATTAGCTGTTTTGAACTTTCGTGGACCCCCGACGGTCTGCCTTCTACATTTTTGACTTTGGGGACAAGTTTATTGTGGATTTGGGATGTTTTTGTGGTCCTTAAGTGAACTACCAACATTTCGTTAAGTTTCGGGGGTTTTAGAAATTTCCTTTCGGAAATTCGTCTCTCTTTGGCTATTTTGAACTTTCGTGGACCCTTGGCGGTCCGCCTTCTACATGTTTGACTTTGGGGACAAGTTTCTTGTGGATTTGGGATTTTTTGTGGTCCCTAAGTGAACTGCTAATGTTTCGAGGATTTTGGAAATTTCCTTCTGAAACTTCATCCCTCTTTGGCTGTTTTGAACATCTGTCAGCCCCTAACGACTCGGCCCCATGGTCGTTTCCGGGACTTCGGCCCTCCTTGGCCGTTTTGAACATTCGTCGGCCCTCGACAACCTGACCTCCAGAATCCTGCCCCTCCGTGGCCCTTTTTGGGACTCTGTCCCTTTTTGGCTATTTTGAACATCCGTCGGCCACTGGCGATCCGGCCCCTCCGTGGTCATTTCTGAGACTTTGACCCTCCTTGGCCGTTTTGAACATCCGTCGGCCCCCGTGTGACCTGGCCTTTGAAACCCGGCCCCTCCGTGGCCATTTCCGGGACTCCGGGTCTCCTTGGTCGTTTTGAACATTCGTCAGCCTCTGGGCGACCGGACCTCTGGAACCTGGCCCCTCCGTGGTTGTTTCCGGGACTCCGGCCCTCCTGGCCATTTTGAACATCTGCCGGCCCCCCGCGACCCGACCTCCGGAACTCGGCCCCTTCATGGCCGTTTCTGGAACTTCGTCCCTCTTTGGCTATTTTGAACTTCTGTGGACCCCCGATGGTCTGCCTTCTACATTTTTGACTTTGGAGACAAGTTTCTTGTGGATTTGGGATGTTTTTGTGGTGCCTAAGTGAACTTCCAACGTTTCGTTAAGTTTTGGGAGTTTCAAAAATTTCCTTCTAGAACTTCATCCCTCTTTGGTTGTTTTGATCATTCGTCGGCCCCCGTGCGACTCGACCTCCAGAACCCAGCCCCTCCATGGCTGTTTCCGGGACTCCGTCCCTCCGTGGCCGTTTTGAACATCCGCTAGCCCCCGGCGACTCAGCCTTTGGAACCCGACTCCTCCGTGGCCATTTCTGGAACTCTGCTCCCCCCGTCACCATCCAGGACTTTCCTTCTGGGCCACTGTGTGCTCATTGCCATTTCAAAAGGGCGGTGACCCTTCGACTTTCCCCTTCCAAACTTCCGCTTTTTTTGAAATGAGTCCAATCTTGAGGAAGTTTTTCTTGGCACTCTTCCTTCCCCTTTTCCCATGCGCTATAATTGAAAAATCTTGGTTTTGCTAAGTTTTGTGAGGTCTAGGAACTTCCCTTCTGGTTTGTTGTCCCTCGTTTGCTACCCTCCCTCTTGGGCCCGCATTAATGTTTATGGTCCAAATGAGCTTCAAATATGAATATTATGATCTTTTGATTATGCATGGATGAATCTAACAAGAATTTTACAAGGTTTGACTAACGTTTTCCTTGATTTGTGTATGAAAGCACTTACGACACTTCATGTATGCAGGATTCAAGGAGCCTACTGCGGGTCTGTCAGGAGACCCATCAGGAAAGCTAAACAAGGAAAGGAATATAGCTCCTATCACCATTCATTTCATGCCCACCTTTCCTCATAACACCCATCAACAGAGCTAGCATTAGAAGAAAGCCTATGTCAAAGGAGTAAGTGACAAAATGCAAGGGGGTGGCCTTGAAGAAAGCATAAGGGAGTTGTCCGCCTGAATCCAGGGCAACCAATCAATTGATGCCAATCATCGACGGACTCGTTTGATCCAATGAAGAACATTGCAAACACATCAAGTAAGAAGGAAACTTTTCAGGCAGTTTCAACTACAGTAAAAGGGAAATCAGCTAAATGACAAACTGCTACAGCACTTCGACACTAGATGACAAAATAGAGAAAAGACAAGGAATGTATTTGTAATTGTTGAATATTGTGGGGTAGGTGAAACCCTAATGTAAATCAAATTTGGGCCACTCATTGTGAATTAATCCTAGCCATTCATTTGGGCTTTGGAAAGCTATAAATAGGGGCTTGCCCCTCATTTGTAAAGGGTTGGAGAACTGATGTAAAAGCATTCTATAGCAATAGAAAACGACATTGCATGATTTATGGGTGTTCCTTTTGAGTTTGCTCTTTATGCATGCATGGTTCAACTTCCCTATTAGTTTAGGTGTTAGTTTCTTGAATGGAAGTGGTGATGGTGATTGTTGTTTTAGTATTTGATGAATTTCCAACTCATGTTTTTTGTGGTTCATTGATGATGAGTCACTTTGCAAAGCTAGTTTGAGCTCTCTACTTCATTGCTGCAACTTAGTTCAATTACATGTGCATGATGTGTGTGTGTAATCTGAAAATCTGCAGTCCTTAGAAGATTGCACTAGTTTTGTGTAGTTGTAGGTTCTCTTGTTTAAGCAAAACTTAGTTTTAGGGAGTTTGTCTATTGTAGCAACCACCATGATCACTGTTCATTCATAGTTTCAAGTTCATGAACTTCCTCTCTTCCTCATCGTTTTTTCCTTTTTTAATAAGTACCTTAGGAAAGGTTCATTGCACATTGTAAAGCCAAATGTAATGATAAAATGGAGTTCCAGACTACTATTTGAACCTGCAGAAAATGCACAACAACTCTCCCATCTTAAAAACTCCATTTGCAAATCCAACTTCCCACGCTTTGTAACTCATTCGTAAGTCCGCCTTGTGATTCCAACAAAATCACATAAAACAACTAAGATATTCCAAGCACTGTCAAGACCTAACATTAGAGACCTTGGGATAGTGTTCTGCAATTTGATTGTGGAAGATTGTCTTTCAAGAGAGGTGATGCATCTATGCAATACCTGTGTTGAGAAGTGCATAAAAAACACATCAACAAAGTTATTCAGTACTTTAGTTCTCTATTCTGAGAGGATTTGCAGGATAGTTTTGTGGAGGAAGCTTAGGTCATGTCTTGTATCCCTTCCCTGGTGACTAGGAAAATGAGGGATCATCTTATGGGAGAGATCACTCTAAAGGAGCTGGAGGGGACTGTATTTCAGATGAAGAAAGGGAAAGCCCTAGGTCCCGATGGTTTCCCAATTGAATTCTTTCAAGAGTTTTGGGAGATTATCAAGCTGGACTTATTGGCAGTGGTCCAAGAATCTCAGTGGAATAAGCAGATGTTAAAGGCCTTAAATTCCATGTTCCTTGCACTCATTCCCAAGTGTGAAGGGGTGGATAGATTAAGCCGCTTTCGCCCCATATCTCTTTGCAATGTGGTTATAAGATTATTTCTAAGCTAATTGCTAATAGGCTAAAAAAGTGGCTGCAGGTGCTCATTTATGAGGAGCATAGTGGTTTTGTGGAGGGGCAACATATTCTGAATGGTATTGTGATAGTTGCTAATACCATTCATACTAAGGTCAATTCCAGATAAAAGGCTATGTTTATCAAGCTTGATATGGCTAAGGCATATGATAGGGTATGATGGTCTTTTCTTTAGAAGGTTTTGGTTGCTTTTGGATTTGGAAAGGAATGGATTAATTGGATCATGAGTTGCATCACGTCTGTATTGTTCTTTGTTTTAATTAATGGGGAGAATTTTGAGCTTTTCGGGGCCTCTCGTGGGATGAGGCAAGGTGACCCTCTCTCTCCCTACTTGTTTCTTCTGATGGTTGAAGGTTTGGGACATTTACTGAGAAGACATGTGGAGTTGAGCCTCATCCAGGGGTGGAGGTGGGAGGTAACTTACCCCCACAGTCCCATTTGAAGTTTGTGGACTACACGGCTTTGATGGGTGCAACCACTATTAGGGAAGTAATGAATTTTCACAAGGTTTTGGATATTTATCTTGCGGTTTCAGGGAAATTAATTAATGAAGATAAGTCCTCCATATTTTTCTTCAACACCCCAAATCCTATTTAGAGGAGAATTGCTTAGATTCTTCAGTTTCAGATTGGGGCTCTTCCTTTGTTTTATCTTGGGGTTCCTATTGCTCTAGGCAGGTTAGCTAGGGAGTCGTGGCAGCCTATCCTGGATAAATTTCGTGCAAAAGTCACTCATTGGACCAACCGTTGGCTGTCCTTTGTGGGTCAGGTTTAGTTGCTGAAGTCGGTGGTTCAAGCTCTCCCTATCTATTGGGGTATGCTTCAAGTGGCTCCAATGGGCTTCACGAGGGAGATGGATGTGTTAGCAAGACAATTCTTATGGGTTGGCAGTTTGATGTCATCCAAATGGAGTCTTGTCAATTGGGATACTGTTTGCTGTCCTAAGTAGTATGGTGGTCTGGGGTTGAGGCAGTCCTCGCTGGCTGGTAAGGCTTTGACAGCTAAACTTTGTTGGTGGTGGTGCACTGAGCAGGATTGGATATGGGCCAGGATGCTCTCCCATAAGCATTTCCAGGATATTCCTTAGGAAGATATCCCTTGATACCCTTTGGAGGGAAAGGGATCAACTATTTGGACTACTTTCAAGAAAGGAGCAACGCTAGTCAAAGATGGCTTATTTTGGATTTGTAAACGAGGTACAAAGGTTCAGTTTTTGTTTGACTCTTGGGATGGTTATCCACCCATTATCTCTTAGTTTCCTAACCTGGTGACACTATGTCAAAGACTTGGAGACGTTGGCTGGTCAAGGGTAGGCAACTTTAAACTGCTTTCTTTTCATGGGCAACAGGTGTGTGCTAGGTGGAAGAATCCCGATGAGTGATTAGTGGTGGGTATGGAAGAGGAGTGTGCAGTGTTTCAAAATATTCTTTCAGGTAGACAGTGTAGTTCCCTCATGGGTAAGGATATTCTTGCATGGTCTCCCAACTAGAAAGGTCATTATATGGTGGCTTCTGGCTACCAAAGGTTGCCCTCTCAAAAGATTGAGGAGGTAGAGGTTCCTTGGTGGAAGAGGGTGTGGAATAAGTTCTCTTGGCCAAAGTGCAATTGCTTCGTTTGGACTTTGGCTTGGAACAGGTGTCTGACCTAGGATAATATTCAGAAGCACATATTTCAGGGCCCCTTTAGGTGCGTTCATTGTGAGAAAGGTGAGGAGGATTCTTTTCATCTATTTTTTGGTGTTCTTTTACTTTACAACTTTGGCACAATTGGAGGGGAGTTTGGAACAGGACCTACGTTCATGCCTCCTCCTTGGTGGATTTCTGGACTAGCTTGGGAAGACCGCCCTCGTTGGCCCCTTTTTTGTAGGATGTGTGACATGCTGGGCCTATCTTCTTATTATGACAGGTTTGGCTGGAATGAAATAGGAGGATTTTCAGAGGGGAGAGCTTGAGGATATAGTAGGTGTGGTTCAAAATCCTTGGTATGATTCATGAGACGATTGAAGCTAAGAGAGATGTGGTGCTGCTGTTGGAGAAAAGGGATGCGAAGATGGTGGCTAGGCTGGGCATTCTCAGGTTTTCCTCGACCTCTGTTTGTAGTAAAAGGGGTAGGCAAGGGAGTCAGTGAGTTCAAAGAGTGGGACATTGGCAGCCCCCTCCAGTTGACACTTTGAAGGTCAATACTGATGGTTCTTCCAAAGGAAATCTGAGACTGGCTGGAGTTGGTAGGGTTGGCAGGGACTCTTCTGGTTCGGTGGGTTTCCTCTTTTTTATCCATAAAGGTGTGCAAACTATCAACCTTATGGAAGGATTGGCAATCCTTTATGCTTTGGAATGGGCCTATGAGTTGGGATGGCGCCGAGTGATTTGTGAATTGGATTCTCAAGTTCTGGTCAACTTGCTTAACGCACAATGTGTCTGATGTTAGCTGCAGTTGGCGGTAATGGTGCAATAGATCTTATAGATTGGCTCTTTGATGGAGATGGTGTCTTTTGTTCATATTCCAAGGGAATGGAATAAAATAGCTGATTGTCTAGCAAAATGGGCTGCTGGGCATGTCGATGGTTGGAAGATTGAAGATAGGGTTCAGATCCCCCAAGAACTCTGTTTGGATTTGGAGAAGGTTTTTGCTGAGGACATCACGGGTGCTGGTTGATTGTGTCTTTTGCTTTGTTTGGTCAAATTTTTGGTTCCTTCGGGGGCTCTCGCCTTTAACCTTGATGTAATTCTTCTTTATGATTTTCAATAAAGTTTTTACCCCTTTTATTAAAAAAAAAGAAAAACCCAAATCTAAAATAAAATTATATGATTTAATTTCAAAATTTACTAATAAACAAACTAAAAAAAAAAAAAATCATTAAAAAGAAGTATATGAGCAAGTAAAACAAAAAAAATCTCACGCCTATAACACACGATCATTAGGGAAATTTAATAATAAATAGTTGAAAAAAAATATAAATCATTAAAAAGAAGTAAATGAGCATGTAAAACAAAAAAATATTTGATGCCTACAACACATGACCATTAGAGTATGGAGAGGCATAGGCATCCCATGCCCCATGCTATTTGAGCGCTCGATAGCCTTTGCCTTGAAAATATGTCATAAATTATAAATTATGTAAGTCCCATTTGTCATATAATATGCCTTAAATAGCAATATTCTTGTAAAAAAAATAACAATAATGTGTAACTCCCACTTTTGTCATAAACCATGCTAACTCCACACTCATCATAAAATGCCAAATGTCATAGCCAATAAATAAATAAATAAATAAATAAATAAATAAATAAATAAATTCAAAAATTTGATAGGCGGAATCAAATTTCTATATATAATCCGCGCCACACGCTTTGAATTAATCGATTCCTTTTCCCTTTTAGCAAAGGGCAAAATAAAAGCGGAGGGATATCCAAGCTGCCTATTTCACAACTGCTTTGCTCTTCGTGAATTCGAAATTTGGGCCGGACAATAACAGCATACTGCTAATTTTATTTGGTGGCCAGGAAAGGTTTTCTCTAGCTCTAACTTACATTTCTGAGCAATAAGTTTTTTCAGATTTTTTCATTTTTTGGTGCAATTGTTGCTGCATGTTAAGTAATTAGGACACTCTGCATGTTTGCTGGCTTTAATCTCTTCTCTGGCCGAGACCGTCTTATACTTTCGAAAACTACCGCTGAATTATTTCAATTTGCAATATATTACAGGAGCTCACCAATGGTGGGAGTCGTGTGCTTCCCTGAACCAAAGCCTATCACTGCTCTTGCTGGGCTATCACCGCCTTTGGCTTCTTTTATACAGCAGCTACCGCCGTTAAATGGTAATCTTAGTAAACCGTAAAACTTTGATTTCTATTTTTCTTTGCTTTTTTGGGGTTTTAAAGTTCACAATTTAGTTTCTTACGTTTGACATCCTCGTTGTATAAGGGAAATTTTTTCTCTAATATGAGGTAGATGTGTATATAGCATTCTTTTTCTTTTTCCTTTTAAGGAGCAATGAGGGTTTACAATGGTTCCCTCAGGGTTTGTGGTCCCATAGAGGAGACAAACTGGAATTTATCGATTCACTATTGCGGACAAAATTTAGGAGCATTTGCCCTGTAATACTGTCACATTTGTAAATCACGCCTTCTCAGTCGGGAATAAAAACAAAATAACCCTGAATCTTGTATCATAATTTTTTATAATAATATTTTATTTGGCATTGAAATTTACTAAAATATTTCAATCTACCATAGATTCAACTCACTATGCTGAAAGACCGTTTTCCGTAACTAAAACCTATTCGGTGCAGATCTCCAATGATTGCAGATCACAAGTTGGTATTTTGTGAGCCTTTTTAAAAGTCAATGCAGCCATTTACAGTGTGAATGAACATTGATGGGGCTTCTGAAGCAAGCAAGCTCTTAAGCGCTACTTCAAGTGTACATGATATAAAACCAATAATGTTAGTAAGAAATATTAGGTCAAGTCGCTGATTGGATTCTTGTTATGGAGTGTTTGAAGTATTACTGTTGATATCAGAGGGAAATGCCTAGTATTAAAAATGATTTAACACACACACACATGCATACAGTATAATACTGATAAAATATAGCATATACTACAATATAACATTATATCTTCTCATATATTCACTTTATCTCTTACTTATCTCATATATTTCATACCATACATACATTGTGCTACCCTAATCTATGCAGTATAGTTTCTATTAGGCCAAGGACATGTTCCATGCATGTATTTTTTTAAAACACCATGCTTGAGTGGTACTGCATCCATCCCTACTTAACCACTTATTATTGAAGTAATAATTGTTGATCCTTCAATGTGGTATTGGTCTTGGCAGATATTGATATGTGCTTTGAAGTATAGGTCCTTCCAACATTCTCCTGAGGCCTAAAACATTGTTTCCTCCTCTAGACAACTTAGCTATGCTCTGCGTGCAGTTTGTGTCTTGCATCATTAACATATTTAGTTTTGAGTTTACCACTTAACAATTTTAATTTGACTACGCCAGAGCCAAGAATATTATCAATTATATATAGGGGTCTAGCGACTCGATCGTTAGTTTGCTAGTATTTATGAACTTCTTGTCATACAATAACACTTCTTCACCAGGTTCAAATTGTTTGAATTTGCAAGGTTTGATGTGCTATGCCTTTTTGCCATTGCTTTTCTTGGGCTTGATCATATGTTGCTAAGAGTTGTATTGTAATTTCTTCCATCTTTTTGTTTTGAATTACCATGGGACTAGCATCCTCAACTTTAGACTACACATTTGAGTTAGATAATGACATAATGTAAGGTGTTTTCCTTTGCGGTTTAGCATTTGCTTTAGTTTGAATCTTCATCGCCCTTGCTTCTTTTATTTCTTTCATCTCGGTGAATGTTCTGGGGAATAATTCCTTATTTTCTCTTAACATATTTGCAATTTTAGGACTTCTTTCTTTGGCTATTATTTACTTTATTATATGTGGGGATCATTGCAGTATGTTGGTCTTGTGTCTATTCGACCACCTAGCTGTGTTTATTGTCATCTTGTCATTTTGTTGAACATCAATTAGTATTGCTTTCTTTTTGCAGTTCAAAGATGTTTTGAAAACATTCTTTCTTACTAGCTTTTCTAACCTTTCTATCATTTTTAGTTTCTTCCCTTTTTCTTGCTTGTTTCATTTTTACAAAATTGAGTTAGTTTCTCTAATAGTCCTTGTTTTTGGAACAATTCTATCATTTTCTTCAGTCCTACTTCCTCTTGTTTAAAGCACACATTTTTCTCTTCTTCCTTTTGCCTTTCTTTTTCTATGCACTCTTTTTTCTTTCTAACTATCTTTCTAACTATTTCATTATGATTTCTTCCACTAGGATATTTGTCCTGTTCACTTTCTAACTCTTTTTAAGTTTTGGTATTTTGGATAAATGTCTTGCTTCACTTTTTGTTGCATTGTATCTACTATGTTCATTGGTTTTTGTATTATTCTCTGCATTTTTGTAGTACTGTGCTGCTTTTATGGCAGCTAAAGGAATTGTCAATTGTGTGATTTATCTCCACAGAAACAAACGACATGATTGTTTTTCTTCCTGATAGCTATTCCTAGAATAAAGACCATAGCTTACAAGTTTGTAGTTGGTAATGATTTCTACATTCCCTTTATAGCCATTCCAAGCGCCTCTTTGTTGATGGTAACCTCCCATAAAATTTCCTAAATTATGCTGGGTTTTGTATTATGTGTTTTGACTTTCCTACAGTACCATGTCTAGTGTAGATTGTGCTAAAATTTGATCAATGGTGGGTTCAGGATATGTTTGATTGTTCGGTGTGATTTGATGTGTCACAATCTAGCTCTTTGCACCCTAAGATTTGCTCGTGCTTGATATGTCAGGTAGTTAATAGGAACTTGACTAAAAGATCTACATATGTTGCAGTAATTATTCTGTCTAGGTAATGTTGGATCTGTTAAAAAGCATGTGATTGTATTGTGGTTATCGCATGGTCGGGGGCCTCATTTCCTCTTTGTTACTCTTGTGTTTGGGATTTGTGACTCTTGGGGTTTTACTCAAGTCACCAGGTTCTAAATTTTAATTGACCAAGTAACATTGAAATTCAGATGGAATTCAACAAGGAAAAAATTCGGATTAAATTCACCTTATGTAATTTTTTCCTTTTTTTTTATAAATATAAGTAATATCTCCATACAATTGTCTAAATAGTTTAACATTCATAAATAGATTTTGAATCATTACAAAAAAGAATAAATATATTTTACCTAAAATTTAAAATATAAATAAATGTATATTAATTTTTATTTCAATTATACTTTTTACCAAAAATTTTAAAATATAAAATAAATGTATATTAATTTTTATTTTAATTATATTTTAATTCTTAAAATTTAAAATATAAAATAAATATATATTAATTTTTTTATTTTAATTTTTTTTTAAAAAGAAAAGTTAGTGCATTTTTAAGTTTAATTTTAAAACTCAGAATACTAAAATTAAAATAATACTAAATTTACATATATTAAATATTAATTTATTAATATAAATTTAATACAAATAAAAAAGTAAAATATTTAATCTTTCACTAAATATTAAAATAATAAAAAACGACTGGCAAGAAAACCTAATCTAATAAAACCATATAATATTAAAACTCTAACTAAATCGCTATATAATATCAGCATAGGATAAGTTTATTAAACAGTAGAAAATCAATAAATGAAAAACCGCGACAAATGAAGAACCGGTCGCCATGAACAAAATCGAAGGTTTCAGAAAAAAACGAAAATGGAAGGTTTCATGAAAAAAAACTGCACAGAAATGACTTGGCGACGGTGGTCTCGAATTTGACTGAGAAACTGCCTCCAAACCGCTTCTTTCAACACTCCCGTCGACCTTCAATTTCCTTCAAATCGCATTTAATCTCCTTCAGATCGCGTTTGAAGAAGTCGTGTTTCAAAAATATGTGATTTCTGCAAGTCGCGGCGGGTTTTTATAAAAAATTTCTCACGAAAACCCTAAAAAACGCTTCAGAAACACTAAAAAAAGGGCTTTATCAAATTGTCGTACGAATGTAAACGAATTTAAACGAATTTTAAGGTTTTTTTACACATTCGACGAATTTCGAATTTCAAGCATAAAATTCGCCGAATGCGGTGACTTAGGTTTTACTAATTAACATTAGTTTGTTGTGGCTATTTTCATCTTCTTCGCTTCCTTCATGCATTTCTTCGATTTTTAATGTTTTTTCAAAATATACCTTTCTGCTTCCTTCCTTCCTACTGTACTATATTCTCTCGTTGTTTTAATTTTTTTCTTATTTTCCTCATCCTGTTCTATCATGGTACTATCTCTAACTGTTGTTATCCAATGAGTAGCTGGAGTTGGGAATCTGAATTCTTAATTAATTTGAACTATAATCTTTGGATCAGTTGTAGCATCCTGTATAGGTCCTTCCCCTTTTAGGAGCCTCTCTACTTCTTTTTCTATCTCATCCTGTCTCTCTTGATTGTGGCTGGCAACTTTGGCATTTTACCTATCCATCTTATCTTCCTCGACATCTTCCTCTTCTTCTTGGTGTTGGCTGCCTACTTTAGTGCTCTACCCAACAAACCTCTCCATTTGGATATTTTCCTCTATTCCCCAGTTTGAAGGTTCTATTAATTGCATTACCAAATTTTCTTCTGTATCATCCTCTATCTCCCTATGTACATTAGTGATTTCCATAGGTTCCGAAATTTGCATCTATTGATTGTACTCTCTTCTCTTTAGATTTCATGAACTTCAGTTGTTTTGGAGTTTAATGGCAGACAATACTTGCTTTTTATCTAACTTCTTTTTCTTTTGTTTGTTTCTTTCCTTTTTGGCATTTTGCCTAGATCTATTATCTCTTCTTTGCCTTTCCATTCTTCATCTGTCGTTCTTTGTTTTTGTTCATCTTTCATTTCTATTTTCTCACTATCTTCCTTATTTTGTTATCTCTATATCACCTCTTCATCTTATCTTTTTCCAAACATTGCTCCTGATTTATATCAACAATTGCACCTCTTTAGGATATTGTCCCTTTGTCTTATGCCATCCCCTAGGCGTCCAGCCCCTTAAGGGATTAGGTCCTAGTGATTATGGGTCTCTCTGATCACCAAGGCACTAACATTGGGTAGCACCACAAAATGTTAGCAAGAAATATCGGGCCAAGTAGATTCTTGTTATGAAATGTTTGTGTTGATATCAGATACTAAAAACAATTTAACACACATATATACACGTACAGTATAATGCTGATAGCATATAGCATATATCTCAATATAGCATTATCTTTCCTTGTATGCTCACTTTATCTCTTATTTACTCATCTGATACATATGTTGTGCTATCCTTAATCTACATAGGTTCTACTAGGCTAAGGACATGTTCCATAGATCTATTCTTTGATAACAACATGCTTGGGCAGTACCAAATTGGTCCTGATAAACTGCACTTAGTATAGTAGTTATAGTTGTTGATTGTCTGCTGGAGTACCAGCCTTATCAGATCTGGATATGTGCATTAAGGTATAGATCTTGTTAGGAAATCTAATAGAGGCCTAGTGAGGCTTTTTGAGGAAATGGTGGGAGGCTTGGCTGCTTGTCACTTGGATCCATTTCCTCTCGATTGATAGGTTTGCAAGATTGAACTGACAATTTAAACAGTGTAATTTTGGTGAGGCAATGCAGGCCTTAAGCATGTATTTGCCGTGCACACTGTGGCAGCTCAATTAATTGATGTCATCATAATGAGCCGAAGCTATCTCAACTTTGTTAAG
Organism: Sequoia sempervirens; assembly: GCA_007258455.2. Lineage (NCBI taxonomy): Eukaryota > Viridiplantae > Streptophyta > Pinopsida > Cupressales > Cupressaceae > Sequoia > Sequoia sempervirens. The sequence goes on along the minus strand of VDFB02326825.1, from coordinate 164,395 downwards.
CCCAAAAAATGTACTGTTACTTGAACAATGGCTTTATCATAAAGAGAACAGGCACATTAAATAACTTTATCCTGTCATAATCATTATTTCATCATGATGCATTGAAGTGACTCAGAAAAGCAAACCCCTTAGATAAGATACAGTAAATGTCCAACCTAGGGAGGAGATGCCTAACAAGAACTATGTCCCCTAATGGGTGGTTTAGGATATGACTTCTCTCTTCCACTCAGCTGATCAGCACTTCTAAGCTATGTCAAAAGGTTTGTCTTGTGTTAGTGTTCGATAGAGAGAAAATTTGCCAAAAAAGATTTATTATTAAATTCGATTATTCAAGTAATATTAAATTATAATTAAATTAAAAAAATTAATTTGAACATTATAAATATATAAATATATTAAATTTCAATGATAAAAAAATCTACATTAAAATTTTATCTTTTAATGTATGAAATCATTAATATTAAAATGAGAAGGCGAAGGACATGGTGATAACTTGTAAAATACATTGGAAGGAACAAAAATAAACTCAAAAATATGATAATAAAGTTCAATGCAAACTGAGACTTGGCTAGATGTAAATATATACAACGTAAATACAATCCAGACTTGAAATCCTTTCCAAACAAATATAATATAATACACACACATATTTAAAGAAAATAAATGTAAGAAAGTTGCCGAGAGCCCATAAATAAAAAAAAAGGAAAACTAAAGTTTAACCTCTGCCCCCTGCACCTCCTGCAGCCGTTTGATGCAGTTGCTGACTTGCCACAATGCAGACTTGTGAGGGCCAAGCTCACCTATCATAGTTGCAGGCTTTGCAGCCACTGCCTCAACATAAACTCTTGAGCTCACATGAATCGTTCCTGGTCATGCTGAACTTGTTCCATGAATCCCATGATATTACATATAGTTTGCTGAACATTGAACAGGATAGTATGAATCTCAACTCTGCAACAGCAAGTGTCCATGTTGGCCAATGAATTCAACGCAGGACTTTCCACTTTGGCAGACAACAGGCAACAATTGACACTTTCTATAAATATATTTTAATGGAAAAAACTTAATTCCTTAACCATATGCATTTTAGGGCAAACTGCAATGATTTTTAAAGGTATTCATTAAGTTCGCTGAATTTCAAACTTCAAGCATTAAATTTGGCCAACCCTGTGACATAGCTTCTAAGCCTTCTTGTGGTTGCATATATTGACTACGTAGAGTTCATGTGTGGGATTGTGCAACACCTGCACCATCTAGGTGATCTGTCCATCTATTCTTTACCTGGAAGTGATATTGGCATGAGATAGAGGAGAACTGGAAGGGGATTTTACATCACTTAGGATTCTATCTAATATCCAATTTGGAGTATTTCTTTTATTCACTGCCCTGGTTGCAAGCAATGAATCAACCTAAACTATAAGTTAGTTAAAGTTTAAAATAGAAGACAAATTTATACTCTCTAATATCCAATTTAGAGTATGGCCTTTAGTGGGGGTGTCAGTACATTTCTGCTGTTTTCATTGAGTTAATTGAATATTCATAAAAGGATGATATGAATTTTTCCAATTGATTACAGATCAGTTTGATAAAGTATAAAATTGCTTAAATATATATTAAATGTTATGTTTGCATCAACCTGGCTAGTATTCGGTGGTTCTCTGAGTTTTTGGGATGGGGGGATGTGGTGATACAGTTATGTGGAAGGCAAAAATTTTCCTGAATTTTGGGGATGGCAGGGGATAATATTTAAAAAACTAATAGCAGATTAAATTTTGAAAAGTAAACACAATGCACTGAATGTGTAGTGAAGTTCCTTCCCCTTTAGTATTTTAGGGAGTTTTAATATTATTTTTAATTTTTTTCTTGAAAACTTAGTATTTTTTTTAAATCCCTTAATAAGTTAACCTTATTTGTTTTTTTCTTTAAAAAGTTAACCTTTGAAAAAAAATTATGCACCAAATGGAGCAAGTTTGCTGTCCTCCAACTGCCCAAGTTCCTGAATGGTGGGTACGTCACCTGGACCCCTAGGGATGTGTACCCATTGAATGCTGCTACTTATGCCGAAAGCGTATCAAGTTTAAAGTGAGCCCGGCTCATTTTATTCATCCACGGTGGAGCACAGTCCAGAGGGGGCGGGAGATGATTGGTTTCGTCTGAATGGTTGATCATCTTCTGCAACAAAAGTACGAATGCATATATGCTGCTAAATGCTAGCGTTGGTTTCTGAGTTGGCTTACGTGTCCTCCTGTGCTCAGAGAACGTGTTTTTCTGTCAGGATTTATAGACTCAGATCCTCTGTCTTTTGCTCTTTACTTAGTCCAGCAGCTAAATAACCTCCCTTCCCCAAGCCTCTGTTACTAGCATCTTATGTGCCCACGTTTTACATCAGGCGGAGTTGTGAAAGACAAGGAAGAGTATGCATATTATCATTCGTGTATTCAGAAGGCCTTCAGAGGGACCCTGATTAGCAGCGGCGGATACACCAGGGATTTTGCTATTCTAATTCACAGTATATCAGGGTTTAAGGGCTATTGCTAAAGAGGTATTATTTCATTGATGAGTGTTTCTGCTCAAACGAACTATGAGTTTCAATTTCGTTCTTAGTAGGGGCAGAAATAATTTTCAGTTCAACCTTTGGCAGCAACATAGTTTGAGGCAGCAGTTCAGTGACTGCCTCCGTGATTGGAAAAACTGTTTTTAGCAGTGCCCTCATCAGGATCATAGTCCAACCCAAGGGTAGCAACTATTTCCTTTCTTGCAGGGACCTTCTCTTCTTTGGTGTATTAATCTGCCTGCTTTGCCTATTCTTCCTCCTGCTTTGTCCTTGGCTTATGGTGTTTCTCATGTATAAACTCCATGAACTGGTGGGCATTTTCATATATTTTGTCAATCCTGGCAATAGGATCTTTAATGTCCCCAAGGGCTCTCGGATGGTTGGGATTTTGCATCTTCTTCTTGGCCTGACAACTTTGGATTCATTCCCGTATGGACCTCTTCTCAACAAATTCCATGTAATCCGAATAGTTTCTTGTGAGTTCATCCAATTCAAACAAGTCATGCTTGTAAATCAGTTCTCCTTTTTGTGACCCTCTTCCTTTGATCAATGAATTGATCAAAATCATACCTCATGTGGTCCTTGTAGGTGTTGAAATATTGCTTCAGTATCAAATCTACACATTGGAGAACCACACGGTTGTAGGTGAAGGCATGGATTAAAAAGCATGCTTTCCTACACTAATATTTACACTAGACTTTCCATTTTTTATGTTGTGTTTGAGAGTTTAGAGGATGCCTGTCAACTGTTTGACAAATTGTCTGAGCCAAGTTTGGTGCTGTGGAACACATTGCTTGCAGAATACTCTCGGGAGGGGTGTGAGGAGGAAACATTGAGACTTTTTAGACTACTAGGAAGACCGGATGGGAAGGCAGATGAATTTTCTTTTGTTAGCATTCTGACGGCGTCTACTTGTTTGAGGGAGATTCGATCCAGGAAGCAAGTTCATGTTTACATTGTGAAAAGTGGACTTATGTCCAATTTGATTTTGATGACAACCCTCGGTAGCTTTTATGCCAAATGTTGGTGTTTGGGTGATGCATGCCAAGTGTTTGATGAAATAGAGATGTGGTTTGATGTACTTCTATAATTTTAGGATACATGTGGCAAGGTAATTGTGACAAAAGCATTGGATATTTTTATCGAAATGCTGCAGGTTGGCATAAAACAAAAAAGCCCACCTTTTGTAGTGTATTTAAGCCATGTGCTGGTTTGAAAGCCTTGGAGTAGGGAAAGTAGATTCATTCTCAAATGGTGATAAATGGATTGAACTTGCATTTGACCTTGGGAAATGGCCTTGTTGACATGTAAGCAAAATGTGGATGTCTAGGAAATGCACCCCTTGTGTATGAGAAGATGATGATTGTGATTAATTGTCCTTTTTAGAGATCATGCATAATATAGATGTATGCATGATGAATATATAGTTTGGAACCTAGTTTTTGTCATTTTTTTTACCAAAGTAAATTGTGCTCAAATCGCTTGAATGACAAGCACTTAGGTTTCAAATTAGATGGTAAAAAGCAAGCAGAATAGAACACTGCTGCACCCAAGACTCTCCACCTGCATCTCTCACAAGAGCTTCAACAGCACCTGGTTTTATTTTACAGAAAAATAGTAATTTATTATGTAATTTGTTGTCTTTCTAATCATCTCATGACAAACTTGGGTTACCTTTATTTCTAAACAAATTGGCTCTCAGCAAATAATAGTATTGCTTCAGTGTATCATCTATTCACAGTATATCGGGGTTTAAGGGCATACTAGATTCTTGAGCTCAAGACAAGATATTAGGCGTGAGTTGGCTGAGTTCTGATGGCGAGAGTTTTTCAGACCTTTAAACAAAAATATTAAATACGAAGGCAAAATTTGGTTTGTTTTAGGCGTGAGGCGAGGAATGATTTATATATTTTTCCAGTAAATTACAGCCATTGTGTTACAAACTATGGCTTTTAGAGACCTAAAACAGTCCACTACTGTGTCAGAATAACATCAAGCTAGAGCTAGCAAAATCTGTCCATACATTACTTATATTGCTACAATCTGCCATTATAACTATAAATTCTACACCTAAGCAATAGAGTGTAAGAAGTCAAGATCTACCATGTCAAAATTAGAATAAATATTAGATTTCAATTTTGAATGTTAGTGGCCCTAATACCAATGATGGCAAGATCATCAACATGGACAATCGAGATCACTATGTCATCTCCATTGATTTTGATGTAGAGATTGAGATAAGATTAACTTCTCTTAAATCCTAAAATTCCTAGAAGCTGATAAATTATTAAATATCAAGCTCAAGGAGCCTACTTAAATCCATTCAAGGACTTAACCACCCTACAAACCAAATATCCTTCCCTAAGGAAATGGAATCCTTACTGCACACCATGTAGACATCCTCTATTAAATATCAAAAAGCCATTTTTAACATCCATTTAATATACCCTCCATCCAAATTGAGTAACAAGAGATATAACCAGCCAAAATTTTACATCTTTGCTACAAGGGCAAAAGTTATTCATAGTCTACCCCTTCTTGTTGTGCAATTGCATAGCCTTCAACAAGTTGAGCTTTCTACTTGTTGAAAGAACCATCTTTGAACCTCTTGCCTTGTTATAATGTAGCCATCAATGAAAACATATCTCTAAAATCATTCTCCCTATCTTTTTTTGGAAGATGCTTGATTGTTCTTTCAACTAGTGTTTTCCAAGTTGTTTATGGTAATTTTGAAGGTTTTGGTCCCATATCCCATCACACTCCTCACAACTTATATATTGAGTTTCGTAATACAGCAGCAAATTAAAACATTTTCAACTGAATCCGCATCAAAGTTTGCAAGGACTTGGTAGCTCACCATATAAAACTCCCTCTTTTTAGGGTACATTGTCATCATGAACTCTTGATTTTGTTCAGAAATAGGAAAAGAAGTAGCTTTGACAAGCCCGCAATCTCACAAGCTCCAAGCAACCTTGCTAAAAAAAGGTATTTTTTAACCCAAATCAACATGTTAAAAATTCATGTGCCCTACTTCAGTGTCTTTGACCTTTGGATAATCATTCACAAATATGGATGAAGTGTGCACAACTTGGAAGTGATATTCCATGAGTTTAGGAAAATCTAGATCTTGGAACCAATACATGTACTTGGTTGGGAGGACTCTTGCTCATTCTGCCCTCTTTATACAGAAAATCCACCCTTCAAATCTTAGCTGTCATACAAATCAGCAAACTGAGATTTTTTGAATCTGTAGGATGTGAGTAGATGAATCACAAAATACTATATTAAAAACCCTCTTATTCAAAACTTCAGATGTTTGAATGAAAACTGCTAATATTCACTAGTGTTTCTTGTTCAAAGAATGATAAAAATCTGTCTGAAATTGGTGGCTAAAAATAGAGCAATGCTATAGATCTACTGAAGATGCTTTGAAAAAGAACAAATGAACACGTAAACATTGTAAACCTATCAACAAAGTTTGAAAATTCTGCTGTAATCTTTCGAGCCACTGCTGTCTGCCCCTTGTGAACAATCATGCATCAAAGGAGCAGATCACAGTCCCTTTGAGTGACTGCAACTGAAATCTTATCCTTCCTTTTGTTGATGACAAATCTGAAATGAGAAGGAATGGGATCAAACCCAATTTGAAGGAGAAAGATACTTCTCTATTAATGAGAAATCACTTCCAAATCTGATGGGCATGCTCTTTGCATTTTGATTGCCTTTTCAGCATTTAAACATGTGGCAAAAACCACAAACAACACATGCTAGGGAAACCCTTTTCAGTGCTTCAACATATTTCAA